>JAODXP020002493.1:0-22500 GCA_027497455.2 Sardinella longiceps | reverse complement strand
AGGGGTTAGAATCCTTGCTCTAGGGCGTGAGGAGACCATCAACTCCTCCAGCCGTGCGTAATGGAGGCCTTTATAGGCACCGGCTGCGCAGCGGGTTGGTTCGCCATTACGCAGCTAACATGCAGAAAGACACCACAGGTTACCAACAGGGGGGCTCATATTGGCAGAACACCGGGGACGGGGACATAACAGGTTAGGATCCTGAAGATCATATTGACTCTGAAGAAGACGTAACAACGTCGAAATGTTAGTCTTACAGGAGCGCGGAGGATATCTCCCTTTTCTATAGTTCTAGGCTAGTGAGGGGTTAGGATTCTTGCTCAAGGGTGGCAGGGGTTAGGAGCAAGGTCACCTCTGTGGTGGATTTGGATCAGAGATGTATAGTAACGAACTAGAACTACTTAAAGGAGAGTACCGGAGTGAATTCAAGCATAGCCCTGTTGAAAGAGCTTGCTAAATGCGCTAGTTAGCGAGTGGAACTAAATAATTTGGTACAGCACAGACCGAAGGCGAACGCAGAAGCTAACAGGCACTTTACACTGAATAAATGGGACCTGACTGTTGGAAACAGAAAGTAAGATCTGAGGTTACATTGACTCAATGTAAAGTGTTTAGCGTTCGCGTAAGGTCTGTGCTGTTTGAAAATCTTTCATTTCATGCAAAATATATTGCTGTTAGAAGGCTCGTGCAGCAGGGCTATGCCTAAACTTACTCCGGTATATTGCTTTAAGTAGCCATGTGTACTAAAGTATAGTATCTGTACTTTACTGGAGCATTGTTTTTTTCTCCTACTTACACTTTGATGAATTGAATACTTTTACTCCAATACATTTTTCATGTGGTGAATCGTTACTCGTTACTTTTATAAAAATGTTACAAATCCTACCACATCCAATGGTATCAATGCAAGACCAGTAGATAGCTCTGCCACCAAGTTTTCATTCTCATTATTGGGCGATTCAAGCGATCAAGCAGTAGCCTATATAAAGAGACCTCATGCTTCCTTCAGCCTTTCGCAATGCTGCATGCATTCAATAGGGAACGCTTTGCGTGAGTCAGTCTACTGCCCCATTTCCATGGAAGATGATTCAGAAACACCAAATTCTTTGACTTTGAATGATGGCGAGGGTGATGAAAGTGACGACCCCAGGGCCAACTTGTTTTCCTTCGTTTGCCAAAAAGACAATTCGTATGAAATGAATTGCCTACTCTGCTTCCCTTCAGCCAAATAGATTGTGCCCTAAACTCTAAATGTTGAACTTTTGACAGCTTTCTGTAATATACACAGTAGGCCTACTTCTACTTTTACTTTCAGTACTTGAGTAGTCATTTTTAAAATACTTCTACTTGCAATACTTACAGTAAGTACAAGTGTGTGTGTGTACTCATGCTGTTCTGTGTAAACCATGGTTAATCTATGCATCAGACTACTGACGGATACTTTATTAGGCCCCAGGCAGGTAGGCTGAGTCCATAAGGCGCGGATCTGCCCGAGGTTTCTTCCTAAAAATGAAATATTAGTAAGGCCAGTAAAGCTTCCCGAACTGTGTGTAAAGCGCTGTGAGACAATGCACTGTATTTGAGTGCTCTAATAAAACAAATAAAATTGAATGAATTGAAAATAATGATTCCCCTTCTTGGGATTGAAAGGAAGCCCACTGGCCTGAAGGCTCGAACAGGGCTTGGAGGACAAACATTAAAGTGCATGATGGTTGGGTTTGTGTTTGTGTGGTTACTGCCTGGGTCCATGGATTTCCCATGATCCTAAAGCTAGTTTTACGATGTGAGCTAGTGTGTGTGTGTGTGTGTGAGCTGATGTGTGTGTGTGTGTGTGTGTGTGTGAGCTGATGTGTGTGTCGCCGCTTCAGCTGTGTTCTAAGGGGCATTTGTGTTTCTAAACAAGCTAAATTTAAACATCTTCATTCACAGGCCACTGAATTCTGTGGTAAGATGATGCCATTGCCAGAACCTCTGATATATCAGAACAGAAACGCTATTCCTCATCAAGTCCATTCTTAGACGATCCAAACCTCCTCGGCGCCAAGCTACTTCTCATGACCTGGCAGGCTAGTCCAACATGGTGATGCTTTTGTAATCTTGTCAGGGTAGGTCAGGGCAATAGTGTGATGTGTGTGTGTGTGTATGTGTGCGTGTTGCCAGCTGTGAGGCCAACATAGAGGGAACATAGGCAGAGCTGAGGGCATCTCCCACTGACAAACACACACACACACACACACACACACACACTTGAAATCAACCTGCCAATTGATGGATGGGCTTGGTTGGATGTGCTTAGGGACAGGGACTGCAGAGGAATGTGTGTGTGTGTGTGTGTGTGTGTGTGTGTGTGTGTGTGTGTGTGTGTGTGTGTGTGTGTGTGTGTTGCGCGTGTGCAAGATTGTAGTTGCAAGACGGCAGCATGCAGCATGACCACAGTGGCTAGATGTTCATGGACGTGTGTGTGTGTGTGTCTCTGTGGTATTCTTAACTGGAGGAAATAATGCTGTGAAAGTGAGAAAGGTGTGTGTGTGTGTGTGTGTGTGTGTGTGTGTGTGTGTGTGTGTGAGACTAACATGTGGTCTTCTTCACTGAAACAGGGAGAAGTGTGTGAGGAACGATGGTAGTGCAAAAGTGGGGGGAGGACACATACGAGCGATTGCACAGAGAGCAGACGAGAGAGAGAGAGATGGTGGGAGAGAGAGATGGGGAGAGAGAGAGAGAGAGAGAGAGAGAGAGAGAGAGAGAAAGAGAGAGATAGAGAGAGAGATGGGGGAGAGAGAGAGAGAGAGAGAGAGAGAGAGAGAGAGAGAGAGAGAGATGACGACATCACTGCTCACATGTTGCACTGGATGATTCGCTCTATTGTGGAGGACATAATGCCGACCCCCCCCCCCCAGCTTTAAATAGCACACACACACACACACACACACAGAGTCTGCAGCCGCCCGCTGGGGAGACCTACACACACCGCTCTCATCACAGGTACTCTCACTCTCTCTCTCACACACACACACACACACACACACACACACACACACACACACACACACACACACACACACACACACACACACACACACACAACAGGTACTCAAAAGGCACAGTTAACAGGTACTCAAACACAGTTAATGTAAGACAATTACAGCACACATAAAGCTAATACATACAGCTACTTCTATGTAACACACACTCCCAGTGGATGGCCACACACACACACAGAGCCATCACCACTGACACTAACACAACTGCACTGTGTGCCTTCGACTCCAGAACAGAACACAGTACTACATCTCTCTCAGACACACACACACACACACACACACACACACACACACTAATCCATCACCATGGACCCTAACACACAACTGTACAGTGTGCCTCGGACTGTAACTCTAACACCAGCCCAGAACAGAATACAATACTACATCTCACACACCCACCCATCACCACTGACACTAACACACAACTGTACTGTGTGCCTCGGACTCTAACACCTGCCCAGAACACAATACAGTACTACATCACACACACACACACACACACACACACACATAAATCCATCATCACTGACACTAACTTTACTGTGTGCCGCAGACCCGTGTGCCTCGAACAGAGTACTACTACTACTACACACACACCCTAATGTCACCACAGGTACTCTCTCACACACACAGACACACACAGCCGTGCCGCGTGCTTCCGACTCTAACGCCTGCCCAGAACAGAACAGAACAGAACAGAACAGAACAGAACAGAACAGAACAGAACAGAACTCCCAGAACCGAATTCCACATCAGCAGAGGCAAGGAGGAGGGAGGAGCATCGCATTCGCATCCCAGCGTAACCACGGCTACCCCATCCGCATCCCGATGTAACCACGGCTACCCCATCCGCATCCTGAAGTAACCATGGCTACCCCATCCGCATGGGGAAAGATATTCGAGAATCTAAAATTCTGCTTAAACAAATTATTTCCTCCGAAATCTAGTCAAGTTTTCGCTTAACAAATTCAGCTGGTGCAGTTGAGCTCCACGACGCAGCAGCTGCATCGCTTTGTGTTTGAGTTGGACAGACACAGCCACAGCGACACAGCAACAACGACAGCCACAACGAGAGCCACAACGAGAGCAAGAGCCGCCCGCCGCGGCTCCATACACACAATAGGCCTGTGTCTTCCTGCTCTGCCTGCCTGCCACGGCTGATGCTTGCAGCTGGGAGTGTGTGTGTGTGTGTGTGTGAGCTTGGGCTTGTTGTGTGTGAGTGTGTGTGTGAGGTTGGGCTTATTGTGTGTGTGTGTGTGCTTGGGCTTCTTTGTGGTGGCAGGCAGAACAGAGCTGCTATTTACATGTGAGAAATGGACTGGGATCTGCAGTGCAACACTTTACAAGACACCAACAGACAACTCTGCAGGGGCTGAGACCTGTGTGTGTGTGTGTGTGAGTGTGTGTGTGAGAGTGTGTGTGTGTGTGTGTGTGAGTGCATAGTAGTGTGTGTGTGTGTGTGTGAGTGAGTGAGTGAGTGAGTGAGTGAGTGAGTGAGTGAGTGAGTGAGTGAGTGAGTGAGTGAGTGAGTGAGAGAGAGAGAGAGAGAGAGAGAGAGTGTATATACTGTGTGTGAGTGAGTGAGTGAGTGAGTGAGTTAGTATAGTGTGTGTGTGTGTCTGTGAGTGAGAGTTAGTTTAGTGTGAGTGTGTGTGTGTGTGTGTGTGTGTGTGTGTGTGTGTGTGTGTGTGTGTGACTGGGCAGCTGCAGCATGGCGAGTGTGAAATGTGCTGATGCTGGTGCTGCTGTGTGGACAGTTCACATTCATGCCCCAGAGAGGGGAGATTAATTAATTGCCCCCGCAGTCTTTTTCACCAGGGGCTTTAGTGTGTGTGTGTGTGTGTGAGTGTGAGTGTGTGTGTGTGTGTGTGTGTGTGAGAGAGTGTGTGTGGGTGTGAGGGAAAGGGGGGTGGGTTGATCCCTGCAGAGTTCCATCATGGGAGCTTCCAGTGCATGACTGGATGAGACTGCTGTCCACCAATAGAAAAAACTGCCGAGTCACCATCTGGATGTAAATATGAGTGCTGTCCTGCAAAAGCAATAACTGCTGAGTCACCGTCTGGATGTAAATATAAGCGTTCTCCTCTAATAGCAATAACTGCAGAGTCACCGTCTGGATGTACATACAAGTGTTGTCCGTCAATAGCAATAACTGCTGAATCACCGTCTGGATGTACATACGAGTGTTCTTCTCCAAAAGCAATAACTGCTGAGTCACCATCTGGATGTAAATACGAGTGTTCTTCTCCAAAACGCAATAACTGCTGAGTCACCATCTGGATGTAAATATGAGTACTCTCCTCCAATAGCAATAACTGCCGAGTCACCGTCTGGATGTAAATATGAGCGTTCTCCTCTAATAGCAATAATTGCTGAGTCAAGTGTGCTCCCCTCCTAACCCAACAGACCTATGTGTTAATTATCTGACAGATTGATAAATGTCTTTAGCTGAGCACACACACACACACACACACACACTTCTCCAAAGCCACTTACAGAAACTATGGACTTGAAACCAGTCCCCTGGAGCGACACACACACACTTTGTGTGGCCCAAACTAAATTCAGTAGATAATGTTAACTTATTACACTTAAAGTGACAAATCACTTCTGAGTTTCCATTTTTTAAGAACTTAAAGAAAAGTTTTTTACTCTGTGAAATCCAAAGCCAAACTAAATTCAGTTATTAAAGGTTAAAAGTCTAAAGCTGCTGCTCATACCTGTGTTGTTGTTTATGGGTGGATGAAGAGGCAGGTGCATAGGGTGAGGGAACATGTGGCGTTTTCAAGATGACGCAACGTTACAAAACGTTTACTACGTCACCCATAGGGATGAATGGGAACTGTTACGTTACGTTACAAAACGTTCCGCTCGTTGAATTGGCCAATGGTCAGCTAAGAAGCAAAGGCATATGGAGCAGATAGGCAAGCAAGCAGGTATCAGCCAGACAGGGAGAGAATGGAGAGGTACTGTAGATGGCAGGCAGGCAAGAAGGTGGTGCACAGTGGAGTCAATCCAAAGAGTTTGTAATCCAAACAAAAGGAAAGGGTTAATCCAAAGAGTTTGTAATCCAAACAAAAGGAAAGGGTTAATCCAAATGATGTAGCAAATACTCATTTCAAGGTTCAGCATCAATTTCAAAACAAAAAGGTTCCAATCATATATGTTGAAATTGTTAGAGGTAAAGTGGTAAAAAAAACTATTCAGAAAAAAAATATTCTTCCATTGTCTAACTGAGAATGTTCACCATGTGGTGGCGGCCATCTTTACCTGAACAGGTGACCTGAGGCTATGTCAAAATAAAAGCTCCAGGCTAGAGGCAATCAAATCTTAGACAATGTAAGAGTCTACTCTAAACCAAGACAAAATTCAAACTAAATTTGGCTGCAATACAATACATGCTCAATGCAAATAGTGTAAATGACTCCAAGCATATGGGCTGCAGGACGATGCTTGGTGCCTGATATTTATGTGTGTGTGTGTGTGTGTGTGTGTGTGTGTGCGTCTCCGGCAGGAGGACTGTGCTATCCCAGGGTTCCCCTTGATGCTGTACACGTTGGCGGGTGACTGATGTGCTTGTGTGTGTGTGTGTGTGTGTGTCCGGCAGGAGGACTGTGCTATCCCAGGGTTCCCCTTGATGCTGTACACGTTATGTGTGTGTGTGTGTGTGTCTCCGGCAGGAGGACTGTGCTATCCCAGGGTTCCCCTTGATGCTGTACACGTTGGCGGGTGGGGGCACCCTGTGTGGGGTAGCCGCCCTGGTGCTGCTCATCGTCTCCACGGCAACAGACTTCTGGATGCAGTACCGTTACTCCGGCAACGCTGCCAGCCAAGGCCTGTGGAGGTTCTGTATTAACAACAAATGCCATGCACACACCCTTACTGTGGGTGAGTTACTTACAACACACACACACACACACACACACACACACACACTTATGCATTTAATGCACACCTCCCTACTGGGGATCAGAGAAAAACACACTTCTTTTAGGATAGGTGCAGAAGCACACACACACACACACACACACACACACACACACACACACTACTGCACACTTCCCTACTGTGGATCAGTGATAAAACACATTCCTTTTAGGATAGGAGCATACACTCTCTCTCTCACACACACACACACTCTCTCTCTCTCTCTCTCTCACACACACACACACACACACACACACACACACACACACACACACACACACACACACACACAATCCTCACACCCTTATTCTTCATTCTAAAGAATAAGGGTGTGAGGATTTACTACATACTGCCACCAGCTAGCCCAGGCTAGTTAGAATACATTACGTGTGTGTGTGTGTGTGTGTGTGTGTGTGTGTGTGTGTGTGTGTGTGTGTGTGTGTGTGTGTGTGTGTGTGTTTTATTACGATGTGATATCCTTATTATGGTGATAAAAACGAGCTTGTGAGGCTGTAGACTGTGTTCACACAGAAGCCTGAAGTGACCCAATTCTGATTTCTCACACCTATGTGACTTGTATCTGATCTCTTAGTGACAGACTGAACCACACAGATCTGATTTTTTCACACGCGGCCCAGGCCACCTGGCTATGTGGTCCTAAAACCGATACGTATCTGATCTTTTGACATGCAACTCCTGTCTGAACGGCCATGTCACATGCATTTGACCTACAGTACATGCAGGGCCGGACTGGGACCAAAAAATGGCCCGGGCATTTTTGGCCATGGCGGCCCACCATGATTTTATCCAATATAAAATGAGTAAATTATGACAGCCCCGGCCCAAAAATGACCGTCGGCCCACCGGGCATTGCCCTGTATGCCCTATGGCCAGTCCATGCCTGAGTACATGTCATCAATAAGCTTAACTACTTGTCAATTAAGCAGCTCATTTAGCTGGAGCAGAGTGCTTTATTAAGGGCTACAATACAGGCTCACTTCACTCATTTCGCTGATGCAAACATATTTAGACGGACTGACTGAAGCTTATGGCAGGCATTTCAAGTTTCTCTCTAGAAATATCATAAAATATTTTATTCGAGACGAAGATTTATTGCAACTGGGGCTGCTGTTTACGTTCATGTTTACCATGTTTAAACACTGAGCACGTTTGCTGTGTGTTACGTTATTGTGTCCTTCACAGCGCATGCGGGACACTTTTGGTGAGTTTGAAGTTCATACTGGAGATCACATACAAGCACATGAATGTCGCATTTTATTGGAAATGTGAACGACCTCACCAAAAGATCAGATCCCACAAAAAGATTGGAATTGAGCATCCAGCCCTACTGTCTGAACGTAGCCTGTGTGTATCTGTGTGTGTGCAAAATTTTTGTTATTTTATTCAGAATGAGTGTGTCGGGGGGTGGGGCAGGATTTTAGAGCTCCATAGTCAAGCCAGAGATTTGGTCTGGAGGAACGTTAAGAGCTGTGTTAGGTTATGTCCTGGGTTAAGCCGTGCGTACACCAGCTCTGACAGCATTGCGGAGCACTTTCAAACCTGATTATTGCGTAACGAACCTCGTACAGTAGTGTGTAGCGTCAACAATGGATGTCAATGATGGACGGCTCCGACAAAATAGACTTGAATCGTAATTCACAATCAGCGGTGGAAGAGTTGGGCGCTGGTGTGCGGAGTTGCATTGAAGACAATGGAATAGAATGTTGGTAGCGGAGTGCAGAACACTTTGTAGGAGCCGGTGTGGAGACAGCTTTAGGGGCTGGGTTGGGTTGGGTTATGTGCTGGGTTAGGGGCTGGGTTATATGTTGGGTTAGGAACAGGCTGATCTTCACTCCCCACATCACACATTCGCCTATTGATCACTATCCACACAGATGCCACTTCTGTGTCAAATTTAGAGTTGAGTGGGTTTGAGAGTGCGTGTGTGTGTGTGTGTGAGTGTGTGCATGTGTGTGTGTGTGTGTGTGTACAGGAACGTCTACATGGCCTTCTGTGACAGTGTGATGTTGCTGTACCAGTGTATGCATATACAGTATGTACATTTGTGTGTGTGTGTGTGTGTGTGCGTTTGTGTGTGTATGTGTGTGTGTATGTATGTGTGTGTGTGTGTGTGTCAGCGTTCTGGGATGCCACGCGTGCCTTCATGCTGCTGTCCATCCTGAGCTGTCTGGCTGGAGTGGTGTTGGGACTGAGTGCCTTCACCAATGGAGCCCAGAGTAGGAGAGTGCGCACTGGAGGCATCGCCTTACTGCTGTCAGGTACACACACACACACACACACACACACCAATGGAGCCCAGAGCAGGAGAGTGCGCACAGGAGGCATCGCCTTACTGCTGTCAGGTACACACACACACACACACACACACACACACACACACACACACACACACACACACACACACCAATGGAGCCCAGAGCAGGAGAGTACGCACTGGAGGCATCGCCTTACTGCTGTCAGGTACACACACACACACACACACACACACACACACACACACACACACCAATGGAGCCCAGAGCAGGAGAGTACGCACTGGAGGCATCGCCTTACTGCTGTCAGGTACACACACACACACACACACACACACACCAATGGAGCCCAGAGCAGGAGAGTACGCACTGGAGGCATCGCCTTACTGCTGTCAGGTACACACACACGCACACACACACACACACACACACGCACACACACACACACACATACTCAGATGCACATGCACACATACTCAGATGCACAAAGCACACATCACAGAAACACACATATACACACACACACACACACTCTCAGATGCACATGCACACATACACACACACTCAGATGCACATGCACACATCATAGAAACACACACACACACACCACATAAGCAGGCTGACCTTCATAGTCACATACTGCTACATGCAAACGGACCCAAAATAGCTCATATTCAATGGTATAGTCTAGTTCTAGATATGTTTCCTGTTAAAGGAATACCATGCAGGACTGCGGTTTTCCATCCCCAGAACCTACAGTCACTGTGTTTTTAGAAAAAATAACTGTTACCTTGTACTTTTTCACCAAACGAGGTGAATTTATTTGCAAACCAAAGAGTAGGAACCAGATATGATCATTTCCGTGTGTTACGCTGACTGACAGGCCGGTAATAATCATATGATTTCAGTTACATCCCCTGTCAGTTTGTTAGACAACATACAAGACATTATGCATTGATTACTCGCTAATGATCAATATTAATGATCACTTACGAAGACTATTAATGATGACTATCAATGATCTCTATGATCAGGACCGTTGATTATCACTTTTAATAATCTCTCATTATGACTATTAATGATCTCTAATCAGGACTATTAATGATTGCTATTAATGATGACTATGAATAATCTGTAATCTGGCTATTAATGATGACTATTAATAATCTCTAATGATGACTATTACTGATGGTGTCCTATCTCAGGTTTCCTAGCGCTGCTGGCGTTGGCCATCTACACGGGCGTGACGGTGACCTTCTTTGGGAAGCGCTACATCGACTGGAGATTCTCCTGGTCCTACATCCTGGGGTGGCTGGGCATCATCCTCGCACTCACCGCTGGTAATGCCAACCTCACACTCCTCATGCCAACCTCACACTGATAATGCCAACCTCACACTTACACTGGGTTAACTCACTGCTGGCAATGCCAACCTCACACTTACACTGGGCATCATCCTCGCACTCACCGCTGGTAATGCCAACCTCACTCTGCTCATGCCAACCTCAAACTGGTAGTGCCAACCTCACACTTACACTGGGTTAACTCACCGCTGGTAATGCCAACCTAACACTGATAGTGCCAATCTCACTGATAATGCCAACCTCACACTTATACTGGGTTAACTCAGTACCGCCGGTAATGCCAACCTAACACTGATAGTGCCAATCTCACTGCTAATGCCAACCTCACACTTACACTGGCTAAACTCACCACTGGTAATGCCAACCCCACTGATAATGCCAACCTCACACTTACACTGGCTAAACTCACCACTGGTAATGCCAACCCCACTGATAATGCCAACCTCACACTTACACTGGCTTACAGTAACTCACCGCTGGTAATGCCAACCCCACTGATAATGCCAACCTCACACTTACACTGGCTTAACTCACCGCTGGCAATGCCAACCTCACTGTTAAGTAAGGGATAACGTTCGGTGAAGCGGTCATTATGGTGGAATATCTCCCTCCCGACAGAGTAATGCGACACAACCCGAGGCGGTAGCCAGCCTCATTGCTAGCCTACACGGGCTCACTGTTAGTAGTGCCAAGCTTACAGGTCAACTCAGGAATCTGGTAATAGAGTCTAGTAGACCTCTATTCACCTTATGCAGCCCCGCCCCTTCTTGTCTTTTTTTCTTCCGCGTTTGCCCCCTGATTATCTTGGAACTTCCGTTAGACGCTGCCTCTCATTCAAATCAACGTATTTTCATGAAATACCACGATCACAAAACTCCTTGTTGTAGCCGTAGAAACACCGTTTTAATAGCTGAAAACATCATTTTTTATCTGGCGACGAACTGTTCTAACTTCATTGATGGATATAGTGAGCACAACTTCACAGTAAGACCACTTATATTAGACCGTTAAAACATCAAATATCACAACGCAAAGTCAATGCGTTCCTAGACCGGATGTTGAATGACAATCGTCATGGCAGCCCCGTCTGCAGGCTAGCTACTCCTGACTAGCACTTCTGTTGTCAAGTTGGAGGTGTGTGTGTGTGCTCGACTCACTCACTCATAACCACAGTGTAACGTGCAAACTGCAGGACTGCAGGAGTGTGTGTGTGTGTGTGACCCACTTTCATTCTCAGCTCTTCCTGTCATATATGTAAATGAGGTAAAGGTAAAAATTTCCAAGAAGTTTGTGTGTATTTGTTTTTATTTCTGTCTTTCTCTGTGTGTGTGTTTACAGTTTATATCTCTCTCTGTTTATTTATGTGTCTCTCCCTCTCTCTCTCTTTGTGTGTGTGTGTGTGTGTGTGTGTGTGCGCGCGCACGCGTTTTCAGGTGGCTTTCAGCTCTGTGCTTACCAGAGGAATACAGCAGAACCTCCACCACCAGACCTTTCAGACAGCTAAGCACCACACACACACACACACACTCACGTGCCCTATTATGATGGGAGTCTGTGACTCTGAAGAGAGGCTGTCTATAGGAACACCACTGATAGCGTGAAGCAGAGGCCAAACAGGAGGACACACACACACACACACACACACACACCAATGCCCTACTGTGTTGGGAGAAGCAGAGGCCAAACAGGAGGACACACACACACACACACACACACACACACACACACACACACACACACACACACACACACACCAATGCTCTACTGTGTTGGGAGAAGCAGAGGCCAAATGTAGCAACATTAAAAAGTATTAAAAATATGTTTCTGAATGCCTGTTCACCTGACTCGTCTGTTATTCTGTGCTACACACACACACACACACACACACACACACACACACACACACACACACACACACACTCAGTCCAATACACCCACACACACATTCCAACACACACGCCCAAAACAGATTACAACACACACACACACCCACATTTCAACGCACACTCCAAAACATACACCCACACACACACATTCCCAAACACACACACACATTCTCAATTGCCAACTATTCTTTTGGGAAACAGACCTGCACTTTAGCACTTTACAGTACGGCCATCAAATCAGCATTGATTTCTAAGGCTTCTCTCTGCAAGCACTACAGCAAAGCTCCTTAGGGAAGTTGGAGTCAGGGGGCAGGCCCACAGGCAAGCCATCAAGGAGCTGGCCAATACTGCAGAGAGGACAAGCCATTGGCTGTGGCTGAAGAGAGGAGATACCATCTGGGCCGCTAGGAACAGCTAGCAGCGGGACACACACACAGGCCTGATCAACCTGTATGTGGTGGGCCTGCCTCAGCAGAGGGTGTATTGTGATGAGTGGCCGAAACACCCAGTGATGCTCAGGTACACAACTGACTATGTGTCCCGCTGCAAAAGCTGCATAGCGCCCACCCTCCCTACAAGTGGTGCTATATATATTAGGGATGTAACATCAAGTCCTTTCAATGAATCTGCAATATCAGCATCCCTGGGTAAACAGCAGCCTGACACGCCAGACTATACCGCTAGAGTGCGTCTGGAGTTCTAGGCTAAGTAAACAGCAGGCCTTTTTGATCTCTCCCATCCATCAACAGGACTAATAATAAAACTCAGACAGGAGGATCTGGTTTTTCAGCAAACAGACTCAAAGGACACGTCAACAGTGGCCAAAACACATTAAAAACCTGTTCTCACCTCTCCTCAACTCACTATTAACAGATTTACAATCACTGTTGATCTTGATTTAATTCTTGTCATTGCTGTCATGTTGGTCTATTGGCACGGTCATGCAGCAATGTTCTGATGGGAGGGAGGGACTAGCCTGACATAGCCCGCCCATAATACGAATGTTCATCCCTATCCATGGTCTGGGAACGGTCTTCTGGGGCGTGTTTACATCGGTAGAAAGTCTACCGGCCAATAAGCGAAGACGAGCTGTCCAATCATTTCAAACCAGAAGTAAATGCCCTCCCCCCCGCCCTATAATCGTGTCAGGTTAAAGAACCTCCAGACCATGAATACGGATGAACAGCAGTATTATGGTCGGGCTATGTCAGGCTAGGGAGGGACCTCACAAGAGTTCTTCCTGTTGGCCAGATACACATCTATCTACAACTGGCTATCTATGGGTTTCCCATCTTCCTCTTGGCCAGATACACATCTATCTACAACTGGCTATGAGTTTCCCACAGCACTTTAGACTTCAGACAATATCAACAGAGCCTTTTTCAGGGGCCTGTTTCCCAAAACCATATTTGCTAACTAAGTGAGCAACTTTGTTGATTACAATGCAATTTCCCATTGCCAACTAACTACGTTGCTAAATGGTTAGCAACTATGCTGCGAGACAAAGCACTGTATTTGAGCGCGATACAAATAAAATTGAATTGAATTGAATTGAATTGAATTGAATTGAGATCATATTTAGAGCAACAGTGTTTTATTTAACACTTACATTTGTTTAACATTTAAGGGGACACATGTACGATCATGGAAAATATTGCAAAGAATACTTTGGAGAGAATTTCACATATTTTTCAGCAAGTGCAATGTTTTGGTCAATATATATATATTTTTTTGTTACACCATATGAACATTTGTACAGTTATTACACTCTTTTTTTTTATGTCAAAATGGATTAAAAAATAATTCATAGGATTGGGGTTAGATGACAGTGATGTTTGAAAGTAATTTGTCAGTTTGTAATTTGTCATTGTAAAATCTTAACTATTTAAAAAAAACAACCAAGGGCAATACAAAACTGAGCGTCACGTCGTTGAACCTTAAATCCTAAGTGACATACGGTACTTAAAATCACACACACACACGCACACACACACACACACACACACACACACACACACACACACACACACACACACACACACACACACACACACACACACACACATTAAATCCTAAGTGACCCTGACAAACGGTACTTAAACCAGTGGCATCATTGCATTAATATCTGCTTTGCAGTCTGCCCCCTAAACACACACACACACACACACACACAGACACACACACTTCTTACCTTGTTACTGATCAAGTTGTTAACTGAGTTGTTTAACATGTATATAAAACAGCACCATAGACTGACAGGTGTATATCTACTCTGACTGTTGTGGAAGTTTGTCGCTGAAAAGACTGAACAGTAAAGAGCCTAACAAAGGTGCTTACCGGTACACAGATCGCTGAGGCATGAGGATGGATATCTAGCTGGGAAGAGGCCATAGGAAAGTCACTCACAGAACGCCATCATGAGAATGGTCCTGCCACCCTCGGTCCCCTGTCTGCCCCCCAGATGTGTTGCCTTGCCCCCCCCCCCCCACCCTCCTATATGACGGTGCTGGTGGTCTGGTCCCTGCGCTGGGTGCCACAGAAGGCGTCCCTCACGGTTCCCCAGCTGCTCCTGGCCAGGAAGTAGTAGCTGAAGGCGTCCAGGAAGCAGTTGGTGGACGCCAGGCTGTTGGCCACGTGGACGAAGGAGTGGGCGAACTGCTGCAGCCTACAGTCGTCCTGCCTGTGCGTCTCCACGAGGAACTTGAACAGGTAGCCGAAGTGCAGCGGCGAGAAGCAGAAGATGAAGACGGCCATGTTGGCCATGATGATGCGGACCGACTGGTTCCGGCGGGGAACGCCGCAATGGTCGACCCGTCTGGAGAGCGTGCGGATCACAGTCACGGAACAGAACACGATGGTGATGCACGGCAACAGGTAGCCCACCAACACCAGCGTCAGGATGAAGGAGAGCGGCAGCGGACGTTGAGAGTTCTTCTGGAAGCATCTAAATTCTGAGGCAGGAGAAGAGTTGGAGGAATAGTTGGAGTAGAAGTTGGAGGAGGAGTTGAAGGAGAAGTTGGAGGTGGAGTTGGCCTGCGGAAAATCCACAAAGTGAAACTGGGCGCTGAGACACCCCATAATAACCCAGATCCCCACACACACAGCCAGGGCTCTCCAGGGAGACATAACGTCTCGGGCCCTGAAGGGGAACTTGACAGCGATGAAGCGAGCGAGGCTGATGGCCACCGTGGTGAAGATGCTGACGTACATGTTGACGAAGTAGGCGGAGACGAAGACGAGGCAGGAGTGGACGGAGAAGGGCCAGGGGTTCTTATAAGAGTACATCCTGAAGGGCAGCGACACCAAGACGGTGATGTCGGCGAGACAGATGTTGGTGAGGTAAACCATCATATCGCTACAGTTTCTCCACTGACGGCAAAACAGCACCAGCACCGTCACGTTGACGAAGACCCCGAGGATGAACGTGGGGATGGCCGTCACGATCTGAAACGTCTGGACCCCACTGGCTATCGTCACTGCGGTGCAGTTGGACATCTTTACCCTGAAACAAACAAAATCAGCATCAAAATCAATTAGGACCCCAGCTAATGGGGATCCTGTAAATAAATAAATAAATAAATAAATAAATAAATGACGGACATGATCAGAGTTATTGAGATACTGGAATATCAGCAGTGTTATTGGAATATTACGACTGGAATATCAGCAGGGAATATTAGAATATGTTCGGCGCTATTGAGATACTGGAATATGAGCAGTGATCCTGGGATATTAGAACTGGAATATCAGCAGTGTTATTGGAATATTACAACTGGAATATCAGCGATGTTATTGGAATATTAGAACATCATCAGTGTTACTGAGATACTGGAATATCAGCAGTGTTATTGGAATATTACAACTGGAATATCAGCAGGGAATATTAGAACACGTTCGCCGTTATTGAGATACTGGAATATGAGCAGTGATCCTGGAATAATAGATCATCAATGTTAAGGATACTAGAATGTGTGTGTGTGTGTGTGTGTGTGTGTGTGTGTGTGTGTGTCTAAATGTAGTGTGTGTTTTTGTCTAAATGAGTGACTGCGAGGCAACTGATTATCTTGGGGCTCCAATTAGAGCAGAACACGACAGGCCAAGACGTGTGTGTGTGTGTGGACGGCTTGAGTGTGTGTTATATATCTCTGTGTGTGTGTATTCTAGTATTCTAGGATACTAGAATATCAGTAGTAGGCCTAATACTGGAATATTCAAGCATGATCGATGATCGATGAAAATGGGCATTTTTCCCTCACACATGCCCCATAGGCCTATACTGAAACACATGCTCCATAGGCCTCTACTGAAACACATGCCCCATAGGCCTCTACTGAAACACATGCCCCATAGGCCTCTACTGAAACACATGCCCCATAGGCCTCTACTGAAACACATGCTCCATAGGCCTCTACTGAAACACATGCCCCATAGGCCTATACTGAAACACATGCTCCGTAGACCTCTACTGAAACACATGCCCCATAGGCCTACACATACACTATAATTATTATAGGCCTACACTGAAACACATGCCCCATAGGCCTACACATACACTATAATTATTATAGGCCTACACTATACTGAAACACATGCCCCATAGGCCTCTACTGAAACACATGCTCCATAGGCCTACACTGAAACACATGCCCCATAGGCCTACACTGAAACACATGCCCCATAGCCCTACACATACACTATAATTATTATAGGCCTACACTGAAACACATGCCCCATAGCCCTACACTATACTGAAACACATGCCCCATAGGCCTACACTATACTGAAATACATGCCCCATAGGCCTACACTATACTGAAATACATGCCCCATAGACCTCTACTGAAACACATGCCCCATAGGCCTACACTATACTGAAACACATGCCCCATAGGCCTATACATACACTATAATTAATATAGGCCTATACTGAAACACATGCCCCATAGGCCTACACTATACTGAAACACATGCCCCATAGGCCTACACATACTGAAACACATGCCCCATAGGCCTACACATACACTATAATTAATATAGACCTATACTGAAACACATGCCCCATAGGCCTACACAGATGCGGCCGACGTGATTCATCACCTTTAAAACTAAAATATTGTCATCAGTCTCAAAAGCTTAATATAAAGTTATTGTTAAAAAAAGCAAATATGCATTTTAATCAATGTATTGCGATTTCATTATTTGAAAATAGTGACCGCGAAAAGTTTGCGGCCCCGCTCAAGTTCTTGGATTCTCAATGTGGCCCCCTTGAAAAACTAATTGAATAGCCCTGCCGTAGACCTATACTGAAACACAGGCCTACACTATACTGAAATACATGCCCCATAGACCTCTACTGAAACACATGCCCCATAGGCCTCTACTGAAACACATGCCCCATAGGCCTACACTATACTGAAACACATGCCCCATAGGCCTACATTATACTGAAACACATGCCCCATAGGCCTCTACTGAAACACATGCCCCATAGGCCTACACATACACTATAATTATTATAGACCTCTACTGAAACACATGCCCCATAGGCCTACACTGAAACACATGCCCCATAGGCCTACACTGAAACACATGCCCCATAGGCCTACACATACACTATAATTATTATAGGCCTACACTATACTGAAACACATGCCCCATAGGCCTCTACTGAAACACATGCCCCATAGGCCTACACTATACTGAAACACATGCCCCATAGGCCTACATTATATTGAAACATGCTGCATAGACCTATACATACACTATAATAATTATTATAGGCCTACACTGAAACACATGCCCCATAGGCCTATACTGAAACACATGCCCCATAGGCCTACACATACACTATAATTATTATAGGCCTACACTATACTGAAACACATGCCCCATAGGCCTCTACTGAAACACATGCTCCATAGGCCTCTACTGAAACACATGCCCCATAGGCCTACACTATACTGAAACACATGCCCCATAGGCCTACACATACTGAAACACATGCCCCATAGGCCTACACATACTGAAACACATGCCCCATAGGCCTACACTATACTGAAACACATGCCCCATAGGCCTATACTGAAACACATGCCCCATAGGCCTATACTGAAACACATGCCCCATAGGCCTACACATACTGAAACACATGCCCCATAGGCCTACACATACACTATAATTAATATAGGCCTATACTGAAACACATGCCCCATAGGCCTACACTATACTGAAACACATGCCCCATAGGCCTACACATACTGAAACACATGCCCCATAGGCCTACACATACATTATAATTATTGTAGGCCTATATTGAAACACATGCCCCATAGGCCTATACTGAAACACATGCCCCATAGGCCTACACATACATTATAATTATTGTAGGCCTATATTGAAACACATGCCCCATAGGCCTATACTGAAACACATGCCCCATAGGCCTACACTGAAACACATGCCCCATAGACCTCTACTGAAACACATGCCCCATAGGCCTATACATACACTATAATTATTATAGGCCTATACTGAAACACATGCCCCATAGGCCTCTACTGAAACACATGCCCCATAGACCTCTACTGAAACACATGCCCCATAGGCCTACACATACACTATAATTAATATAGGCCTACACTGAAACACATGCCCCATAGGCCTACACTGAAACACATGCCCCATAGGCCTCTACTGAAACACATGCCCCATAGACCTCTACTGAAACACATGCCCCATAGGCCTACACATACACTATAATTATTATAGGCCTATACTGAAACACATGCCCCATAGGCCTACACTATACTGAAACACATGCCCCATAGGCCTATACATACACTATAATTTATATAGGCCTACACTATACTGAAACAGGTATGCTGCATAGACCTCTACTGAAACACATTTTATTTTATTTATTTATATGTTTATTGAACAGGGACAATGCACAATATATAACTGAGCCTGATTGTAGCCATAGGCTAATTTACATCAGTTGTCCCTGGGCAGGAGTAGATGTTGACATTAAAAGAAAACAAATTAAAAAAAAAAAAAAAAAAAAAAAACTATAGTAAGAGTGCAGAAAGAGACTGTCTCACATGGTCCATCCAAAATCCAGAAATGCAAAACAAAAACATACATACAACATACATACAAAAAAAAAAAAAAAAAAAACTAGAAATGCTCACACTGTTGATTTGCTTTAAGCCACTTCTTAAGCTGTGATTTAAAAGTATTAAGTGTAGTGCTTTGCCTAATGTCAACAGGAATACTATTCCACAATGTAGATGTTTTCACTGAGAATGCAGTTTGACCAAAGGTTGTATATCTAAAAACACTCAGGCAGTTGCCTTTAGATGCTGATCTTGTTGACCTTATGCTATTTGTGCTCTGATACACAAATTGCCTAAGGGGTGGTGGTGCAAGTTCCTTAATGATTTTAAAATACAAACATGCATTTGAAAAGAAAAGAAAACTGTCAAAAGAAAACAAATTATGTTTCTGTATAATACAATGATGGTAAGTATATGATTTCTTGTCTAAGACTTTTAATGCTTGCTTGTAAACTGTGTATATTAATGACATTGAAGTCTTATTTGCAAGAGACCAAGTTGTCAGACAGTATGAAAGATGACTTAAGATCATGGAATGAAGAAATAATTTAGCAGCTTCTATAGTCATCTGATTCCTGATCATTTTAAATGTACGTAAATTCTTTTTAACATTACCATGCACTTTTTTAATATGGTTTTTAAAAGTTAAATTTGAATCTATAATGACCCCCAAATATTTAAAATCTTCCACCACTTGTAAATGCTCTCCCTTAACAACTATCTCAGGTTGTTGTGTAGTATTTTTCCTTGAGGTAAAATACATACAAACTGTTTTTGTTGTGTTTAGTGTTAGGCAGGAGTGGTCCAACCAGGTAGCTATTTTATTCATTGCCCCAGTGAGTGTGTACGCTGCTTGTTGTTTTGTTTTAGCATGGATATAAATAACAGTATCATCAGCATACATTTGTATATTCACCCCAGGGCAAACTGAAGGCAGATCATTAATATATATGCTGAAGAGTAAGGGCCCCAGAATTGAGCCTTGAGGCACCCCTATTGAGCAAGCATTTTCTGGAGACAGATGATTGTTTGTTCTTGTGCAGTGTGTTCTATTTGACAGATATGATGTTATCCATTTTATTGCAGCTGCTGAGATATTATGTGAAGACAGTTTAGACACTAGGACATTGTGATTGACTGTGTCAAAGGCTTTTTTGAGATCGAGAAAAACAGCCCCAACCACCCCTCCATTATCTAGACTAGATTTTAATTTTTCTATAAAGAAGCAGACAGCCGTTTCTGTGGAGTGATTAGTTCTAAACCCAAATTGCATTGGATGAAGTGGAGTATGACAAGAACTGAGATGGGCTGTGAGCTGATCAGCTATGACCCTCTCAGTAACCTTGGATATGACCGGTAATATACTTATGGGCCTATAATTTGTGACATCAGTCGGGTCCCCACCCTTAAGTATAGGTGTTATCACAGCAGTTTTCCATGCATCAGGGAACACACACTCTTTAACAGACAAGTTAACTAAATGTGTGATGGGTGTGCATAAAGCTTTGCTATTTGTTTTTAATAGGCAAGAGTCCAAACCATATATACATGTAAGCATCCGTAATTTGTGCAGTTGGTTACCCGTGCATATGCATGATACAAAGTTACATTACAATTACAAACTTATAAGCTACTGACATGCCCTGTACATAGTGCACACAAAGACCAGATGTGTGGTGATCTCGATGGTGTGTGTGTGTGTGTGTGTGTGTGTGTGTGATGTGTGTGCCATTTTTACTCAATCTATATTCACCAGCAGTGGCAGCTTCCTTAGTGACAGACCACAAGCCCCCCCCCCCCCCCCCAAATCAACACCAGCGCTCCACAGGGGTGTGTCCTCATCTAAGTCAAAGTCAAAGCGAACTTTATTGTCAATCAAACTATGCAATGGGCTTTATCGAACCATGACCTCCCAATTTGTGGGCTTCAGATGTGCGTTATTTGAAAGAAAGTGAATTTTTTTCAAGTGAGAAAGAGGGATAAATTCAATGCATTTCAATGATAGAATGTTCAGTTTACTACCATGGAATGGTTTTAGAATCTTGGAATGTTCAGGAGTGAAACAAGCCCATAGTATTGCAAGAAGACTGAAATTGTGTTTCCTCCAACTCCAAATGTGCAATAAAAACACTACAATTAGACTTACAACTAAATATAACTAAAATAGACATACAACTAACATGACTGCACTTCAGACATCACTAACTGTACAAGGCATCACAAGGACAAACTATAAAGCACAAATATATATCTGGCTATCATATAGATACTGTATCAGCAACTAGATATCAGTAACATAACAACAGACAACATAACATAAATCATAACAGGTAAACCTTTTTAGAGCGTATTGCTCCACTTTGGGTGAAGTATAAGAAGGAGAGCCTGCGCAAACTTAAAGCAAAATACCAGAGTAAGTTTAGGCATAGCCCTGCTGCACGAGCCTTCTAACAGCAATATATTTCGCATAAAATGAAAGAATTTCGAACAGCATAGACCTAATGCGAACGCGAAACACTTTACATTGAGTCAATGTAACCTCAGATCTTACTTTCGGTCCCACTGATTCAGTGTAAAGTGCCTGTTTGCTTCTGCGTTCGCGTTCGGTCTGTGCTGTACCAAATTATTTTGTTCCACTCGCTAACTAGCGCATTTAGCAAGCTCTTTCAACAGGGCTATGTTTGAATTCACTCCGGTATTTTCCTTTGAGGTATCTTACAATGACTGCCTCAGGATACGCCTGGGTAAAACAAGGAGTATAGGGCCAGCAACCTTTTCTGCAACTTGAGCTTAACCACTTTTATGTTCCTTGTGAGGAACCTCACTTTCAAATTCATGATCAGGCTGGGCCGCTCTGCAAATAAGATAATTACACAGCTGACAAGTTCGCTAGT
>JAODXP020002492.1:7500-27500 GCA_027497455.2 Sardinella longiceps | reverse complement strand
TAATTGAAGTTTCTCACAATATGTATCATCACAGTACTATATGCCTCTGCCCTAAATTTTCAGGTATACATAGGAAAGCAAGAACTAACCCTAACCCCTCTGGCTTTACAACCATCAGAAGGATTGGTGATCAGACTAGAAGACTACAACAGAGTAAGCCCTAGTCTGTCAGTTGGATTGAGACATTCTTTGTGAATCTCTGTACGCCCACATCCATTCAATTTTTTTTTTTTCCATGATCTTGACCATGAAAAAAAAGATATAAGCTACTGTATATAGTTTTGGACTCGGTCACTAATCTCCTTTCCATCTAAAGAAGTTTCCTGGTGCTGCTGTGTGCCAACTTGTGAGCCATATGGCATGTGGCAGCTAGCGATCCATCTCTAAGCTGCTGGTCAGTGGAGGGTGGAGGAAACACACTCTTGAAATGGAGCAGCATCCTGAAAGACGGCCAAGAGACACACTCCACACAGCTGTTTACCACCAGCCTCTCGAGTAGTCTCCCTCTCTCTCTCTTTCTCTCTCACTCACTCTCTCTCTCTCTCTCTCTCTCTCTCTCTCTCTCTCTCTCTCTCTCTCTCTCTCTCTCTCACACACACACACACACACACACACACACACACACACACACACACACACACACACTGTCTATCTCTCTCTTTATATTCAGTCTCCCTCTATTGCCTGTATAACTTGCACAGCATATTAAACGAAATGCTAATGTACTTGATCTCAGTTTCATTGAACCTTGATATAATGCCTTTTGTGCTTTTTTTAACCCTTGTATAATGTTCAGATTTTGTTCTTTTGGACTCTAAGTGATTATTTTAGAACACAAAAAACGAGAAGAAAGTTGCTTAAGACTTACTCAAAATACATTGTCTCTTGATCTAAACAAATTCAGGTAACATATCAGATCATTAGTGTTAACTGTTCTCTGCAAGATGACATTTAACATTGTATGCATTTTTTTGGAGGGGAGGTACATTTTCTATAAAAATTAACTCTAATAAATACTTGGACAGCCAAAAATCATGAAAATGGAAATGCACAATCATAGCTACTTTCACATGTAATTGGGCACACTGGACATGGGCTCTGGAGGTCAGTCTTTATCTAGAGCTGCTGGTGAGGCATCCTTCAGTATATTACAATGAGGTTCCTTACTGGCTTGCTATTACTGTAAGATCTTGTACAGAACTGTGATGCTATGTGAACCAAGGGAGGAAATGAGCTTGAGTTTTAAGTGAAGTAAACAAGGCATGTGTGAGTACCCCTCAGGAGAACAGCATAACATTAAAGGTAGTGAAATTACCATTGGGCTCCCGTGGGGTAGATATCAGAATCTTCATTATATACTTAAGCCTTGTTCATATTGCCAGCCCAACTATGTTTTTTTTTTTTTTTTTTTTTTTGCATATCCAAATTGTATAGCACTGGTTTCAGTTGGAGAAATTGTGTGTTAATTAAGTGACTTTGAATGTTGTTCAATGTCACCGGGTGCTGCCGTTGCAAAAAGAATAAGAACATTTCATTTACAAAGTAACATAGACTGAGTATTGAACTGGTAGCCAACACTGACTGACTGGGGTACAGTCAGAGAGCGCGCACACACACACATACACATACACACACACACACACACACACACACACACACACACACACACACACACACACACACACACACACACACACACACACACACACACACACAACTTCCCCATCAGAACTTACTAATGTTCCAGGTTTAGAGACAGGAAGTGGTGGCTCATCAAAAAGCACTTTAATTTCTTCCTGAAAATGGCTTTTGCTTTTCAGTCTTCAACAGGAGTTACTCCAAACTTTGGCTTCAGAGAACTGCTGTTACTACAATGGTGATAGATTTTCCTATTTGTTCAAATGCACTCTCCAAATTTTTAACGGATTTTCCATTTATTTTTTTTCATCTCTCTTTTTTTTTTAACAGAAAGGTGAAATATTGCTTTCTCTGAAATGCCCAGTGGCAACATCCGATGAAAATGAAGAGTGGAGCGGTAATAATTTTATAGATATTTATAGTGAATGAGAGTTGAGGTGAATTGCAATAAAACGGGAGGGCAATCACTAAGGTAGATTAGTCCGTATTCCCTGTCAGCATTTCCTCACCAGTCATGGAATCTGCTGAGTGGAGAGGAAGGAAGACAAACCGCCATCAGCCTCTGAATATGCTGAGCGCATGAGACGCACATATGGTCTTGGAGACACACCATGCAAAAACATCCGTCTGGAGACTGAGAGACAAAGTTTTTTTTTTTTTTTTAATGTCCTGATATCAGTCTTTCAAATTTAATTGAATTATGAAATATAATTAATATGTGTTAAATTAAATATTATTATTTTTAACAATACTGTATTTGATTTAATGGAATGTGATGACTCTGAATGTGATTTGTAACTGGGTGTTTTTCTGTAATTCTCACAGCTATTTACAAAAGGCATGAGAGGGCCACTTGATAAATCATTTCTGTGGCAGCAGAGTAGGACAGAATTGACGGCTGGGTCGTGTGTTAGCAAAATCCCTCATTAGTTGGAGCATTTCTGTCACCTCCTGTGACACATTTCTGAGACTGGCACTTTGCAATTACCCCAGAAAGGCACCAGACTGCAATTCAGCCAATATCTGATCCTTAATCAGTAAAAAAAGGCAAAAATACTCAAAAAGGGAAACAGAAACCAGATGACTTTGTCTTCATTAACTTCTGAACTCATTCCATGGAATGTGTTGTTGCTGCAAAGAGTATCGTGACCTAAGTGTGAATGGTGCTCCATGCTCTCGTGCTTCATGCAAAAACTAACAAATGTTATATTATGCAAATGTGCACTTGCCCGTGGCATATATGTCACATAAGTGAGTGCCACACCACACACACACAGTCATCATGCCACTGCCACAAGCGTGAAAGCAAAAATTCTATCCATGCACACACACACACACACACACACACACACACACACACACACACACACACACACACACACACACACACACACACACACACACACACACACACACACACGACTGCATGCAAAGCAAGAATATAAATGAGCTTCTATTCACAAGACAATGAGAAGTTGTGTGTGTAAAGACAAAAATAAATAACTAAACAAAGAAAAAACCATATAAAGGAGATTCAAAGTGAGCATCCTGAAGGTCTTTGATGAGGGTGAAAGCCAGAAGAGAATGTGCCCGACACATTTTCACTTTTGCCAAGGGGGTTTGGTTTTTTTTAAGATATTTTTATCCCCACACATCCCTATGTGTGTATGTGTGTGTGTGTGTGTGTGTGTGTGTGTGTGTGTGTGTGTGTGTGTGTGTGTGTGTGTGTGTTGTATGTGTAGCACAACATTTCTGTCTCCGTTTTGAGTGTGTGTTTGTGTGTGTACATGTACAGTATGTGTGTGTTTGTATGTGTAGCACACCACTTCTGGTTCTCTGTTTTGAGTAAACGAAGTGATGCAAAAAAAAAGACACTGAGAAAGCATGAGTGAGTGTGTGTGTGTGTGTGTGTGTGTGTGTGTGTGTGTGTGTGTGTGTGAGAGAGAGAGAGAGAGAGAGAGAGAGAGAGAGAGAGAGAGAGAGAGAGAGAGAGAAAAGAGCAAAGTGAACGGGAGAAGGATAGAGTAAGAAACCAGAAGAGAAATGATGTGTTGAAATGCATTTCAATGAACTGAATGTTCAGACTTGCATTGCTAAAGTATATGTCATAACTGTGTTTGCAATACCCGTGCAATACATCTATCATACCACAGCAGCACTACTTCACTGAGTTTGAATGAAGTTTGAAAAAAAAAGCTATGGCTTAAAGAGGTAGGAAAGGAAGAGAAAAAAGAAAGAGAAGAAGGAGTTTCTATCTGCCCTCTGTCAATCAGTGGCCCTCATTGTTTGTCCTGCCAGATGGAACGTCACTGCATTCAGACACACACCCCTACACACCAATGCATGCACACACATACACATACATACACACACACACACACACACACACACACACACACACACACACACACACACACACACACACACAATCACACAAACTCCAGCTAAATAAGCAAGTTACCAAGCCCCCTGGGGCATTAGAATGTGAGACTCTCCCTATGTGTGTGTGTGTGTGTGTGTGTGTGTGTGTGTGTGTGTGTGTGTGTGTGTGTGTGTGTGTGTGTGTATGTGCGTGCATATGTGCGTGAGTAGCAAGGAAATATTGAAATGGACACAGATATAACAGTAAAAAGTTTCAGACCTAATTGGTGTAGTCAAATTCAAAATTATTTAGGGGGTGTGTGTGTGTGTGTGTGTGTGTGTGTGTGTGTGTGTGTGTGTGTGTGTGTGTTTGCATATGCTTCTCTACTCTGAGAAAGTTCTTATTACAAGAGAGGGAATGTTTGAGAATACTCAGTAATTCCGTCTTAAAGAAGTAGGCCACAGAAAACTCTGGGATAGCCAAGGGGGGGAAAAATAGGGCAAACCTGCCAAGCAAATTATGTCTCAGCATCCGTCAGAGTGTTCATGATGTGTTCATTTGAAAGCCCTTAAGCCAACAGAATCCAGAAAAGTAGGTACAGAGGAAGAAATTACAAAATCTTGGAAGCCGTTTTCTCAGAAATATCTGTCCAAGTTGATGGCAATCTGTTACAATGCCTCAGTCTGGGAATAGAGAGAAGGCAGAACCTTGGCCATCTGTATGTTAGAGAGAGAGAGAGAGAGAGAGAGAGAGAGAGAGAGAGAGAGAGAGAGAGAGAGAGAGAGAGAGAGAGAGAATTGGTGAATGATAGTGGTTGTCAGCCAGAGGGAGATAGAGAGAACATTTATATTTTTAAAACTTTGAGACAGACTGATGGACAATCAACTTAAGATAGTATGACAAATAAATAAAGTGAACTGAAACAGAAAATAATTCTTTTTTTATAGTTCAAGGCTTACAACCTACACCCATAAATGCAGTTTCACACACACACACACACACACACACACACACACACACACACACACACACACACACACACACACACACACACACACACACATTCTTCTCTTCCACCATTCTGTTGGGTAGTTGTTGACGAGTTGATCTGTTTTTACAAACACGTCATATGACAAAGTGAGCTGCATTCTGCATGACAATGTTGTATGCACTTGCTTTAACCTGACAACTTGGCTTGTTTCTAAGGGACAGACAGAGAGATAGACCGATGAATAAATAGAGAAAGAGAGAGAGAGAGAGAGAGAGAGAGAGAGAGATTGAGAGGACACTAAATTGGGAGAAAGATAGAGATGAGCTTACGGGGTGACAGAGATCAGAGAGAGGGCTGAGGTTAAGATGGTGAGAGGGAGAAAAAGATCGAAAAAGAAGCGCGAGAGAGAGTGAAAGAGAGAGAAAGAGAGGTACAGAGAGAGAGAGAGAGAGAGAGAGAGAGAGAGAGAGAGAGAGAGAGAGAGAGGATGAGTTGACAGGGCTGGCTAATGATGTTGTCACGGCTGCCCGTGGCTTCAGCCCGGCACAGCTGAACTTAGAGGCCTGGTGGCACTCTTAAAGTGATAGTACAGCGTCATTCAGGCATACAGTACACTGCAAAAAATTGCTGTTAAAAAACACCGAAATTCCAACAGTAAGCAACTGTATTTCTTGGATACAGTTCAATACTGTTAAACTACACTATTTATCTAAAGCATGCATGATATTGTACATAACCAGTATACTACTGTGGAATTACAGTAATTCTAAAAGCTGCATGTGCTTCCAACTGAAATTTCTCAGAAAAAAAAACATGGCAGACAGAAGCTGTGGTTTTCTGGCTTCATCAGCAACCTTAAAAGTAAGTATCTGAAGGACTATTGTCATTAAATGTCTTAAGATTGCATAATATAGAGGTGTATTGTG
The DNA here is from genome assembly GCA_027497455.2 of Sardinella longiceps. Lineage (NCBI taxonomy): Eukaryota > Metazoa > Chordata > Actinopteri > Clupeiformes > Clupeidae > Sardinella > Sardinella longiceps. The sequence goes on along the minus strand of JAODXP020002492.1, from coordinate 21,583 downwards.
TATATGTCAACAATTTTTGTTGTTTGTTCGATAACAGAAATCATTTCAGTAGGGATAGTAATGTAGGCTAGCCTAAGCTTAACTCGACCGTTAGGCCTAGTTCTACCAGAGAAGGTCAGATGTAATTTGAATTAGCCACCAGGCTATGCTGGATAATTAACGATAGCTCGCTAATTTCAAGGCTACAGACGTAATTTAACTAAGCAGGCCGGATCACTTTAAAATTAACACTGTGTAACGGAGTCAATAAATAGTTTTTGTATTTTTTTTTCATCCTGCATAGATTAGTCAGGACTTTTAGGCTACATCGTAGACTGTGTTAGACCTGCAATGTGGGTTAGCAGGAGGTAGAGCTTCACTGCAGCAGATAGCCTAGGTTCAGACAAGTGCAGGGTCCCTTTTAAAATTCAACAAACGTCATATTTACACTGTATTAGTTCCACCAAGTAATTTCCCTATTATTTATTGTGGATAAGGTCACTTATAAATAGCAATTGTGGTATGTTTTCTATTGTATTGATGTTTATGTTTCGTTTTGTATTTTCGTTTGACCTTGAACAGGTGCAAATTTGCAAGACATGGACTCCCCGGCACTCACTACTTTCATTCCCGTCGACATATTAGGAGGTATCAAATCAGATTTGTAGTGGGTCAGAAATCTCAACTTCATTGTCTTTTTTTATTGAGTTCGTTTGAATAAATCAAGAAATCGCCAACATTGTGGCTGTTCGTGTATGGTGTTGAAGTAGCCAACAGCCTTAGCTACGCCATTAGCAACTGCTAACAACCCTACGGAGATGACAACTTTGTAGAAAGGTATGACATTGGCAAAATATTTATGTGCTTTTATTTAGCCTTACAGTACATGTATGTTAAAACTTGTGATTGTTTAACGATTCTCATGAACCATGAGCTCTTATAAATCAGGACATAGCGTTAGCCATACACGTTAGCTTGTAAGCTAACGCTAATCACATAACCTGCATTGATTTAGCTATTTAGGCTAATGTTTGCTAGCGGGATCTGAGCTAATTTAGCTAATGTTTGCTAGCGGGATTTGAGCCTCCATTACCTTAAAAAACGATTGCAAGTCATGGTCTTTTTCAACTAATATCTATTCTAGGGCACAAAGGTACATTTCCGTTGGTGAATCAAAATATTTGCTACAGTTATTTTTAAACTTCGTCAGCTAACGGACCATTGAACCAATAATCACGTCACGTATCTCTTTCTGGATTATTACCGAGGCAGCGGGATGAAGCACAAAGCGCTATTTAATTCCCAATGCCTCTTGTAAGCCATATATTAACATATTATGATGTTTACTGAGCGAATTTGGACATGCAATTAGGAGGAGGATAATTATATTTCTTGACAAATACTCTGATGCGACGCTGTTACGTTTCTGTGGGCTCATTGCATGAAGCGGTCAGAAACTTCGTAGCTCCGTGGCGTACCCCTTGAGACACTCTGGTCCTACCGAGTACCCCCCGCACCAAAAACACCTTGAAGTTTTTGCTTAGTTATTGCTGAATTAACAAAATGTTAGCACATACATGCAATTTAATAGCATAAGGGGGTATAGGGGATAGTTTTTAGATCTTTCTCTATTATTTTTATGCTGGTGAGAACTGAAAACCCATTCACAGATTAGTTTTGTGTACCCCCTAGAACCCATCCAAGTACCCCCAGGGGTACTCGTACCCCAGTTTGACCACCACTGTCGTAGCTGATTGACCGGATGTCATACATCTGTATCCCAAAGTCCTAAGTGTCTCTGGTATCCCCAGTAGGGGAGACCGGGGTAAGATGAGCCAATTTTTACATTCTTCATCATTCTGCTGATTTGATTAGGTTTTGGTGTTCAATTTTCACATCAAACTAAAATTTGAAGTGTCTTGCTTCTTCTGAAAGTAGTTATTCTTTCATAGTGTACACAGGTAAGGAGATATGACCTCTTCAAAAAAAGTGGTCTCGTGGCTCAACTTGCCCCATGTGCGGGGTAAGTTGAGCCATATGTAGGGGTAAGTTGAGCCAGAACAAACTTTTTATTAAAAATCATAGTCATTTTCTTCAAATATTGAAACAGAACAATATCAAACAGACTATTAGTCTGAGACCTAGCAAAATAGACCAAAATCATTTAAAAATTTGACAAGGAAGGAATGCTATTGGCCTTTTTTGCAGCCTCGTCCATTTGCACTACCTGACCGCATGATCAACCTAAGAAAAATATTAAATTTTTCATTAGTGGAGATTTAAAATATGTTATTTGGAGATGTCTGTGAAAAGCACAACTAATCTTCATCCATTTAACAGATTATACATATATATTTTTTCGACATATGGAAATTGAATAGGCTCAACTTGCCCCATGCCTGATGGCTCAATTTAACCCAATACATGATTTTGGAAAAGATGCCTCACCCAGCAAATTAGGGTCACATTCAAGATTTTGTTTAGCAATCACATAATGGCTTATAAGAGCACTAATTGAGATATAATGCATTTGATTATTATTCTATTCAGGTTTTCTCTAAATCATCTTAACACTGGATGTGAAGAAATTCACACGTGATACAAAAAAACACTTTTTTACTCATATCTTTTAAACCACATTTGTCATGTACTTGCTTTTTTCACAGACAGAGGGTAATGATTCCCTCTACCTTCAAATCCTAACACATGATAAAATTTGTTTATGGTTTCCAAGAAAAAGGGGGTGGCTCATCTTACCCTGTGGCTCATCTTACCCCGGTCTCCCCTAATGGCCTCAGGAAATTTGTGGATATGATCACCTTTTGAGAATTCAATTAAGAAATAGAGAAGAGATATAAAGTATTTCCCTCAGTCCCTCACATCCACACCTACATTATATTTGTTCGATACATTTTTCTCCTTATGGAATTTATTTAGTTTATCTTCGTGACAAATTCAATTCAATTAAATTTTATTTGTAGAGCGCACAAATACAGTACATTGTCTCCCGGCGCTTTACAGACAGTACGGGAAGCATCCATGAGAATCAGGGGCAAGGAAAAACTCCCTCGCTTTGTAAATAATTTGTTATGTAGGAAGAAACCTTGGGCAGATCCACGCCTCATGGACTCAGCCTACCTGCCTGGGGCCTAATAAAGTATCCGTAAAGTCTGATGCATAGATTGACCATGGTTAACACAAAACAGTATGAGTACTGAATGTAGTCAGAGATGATATGCACATAGTTTGTGTGACAGTCAGGGCCAAGTGAGTGACTCCATGTGAGTAATGTAGCCCAAAGTAGAATAGTAAAGTTTGAACGCTGCAATTTAAGTAATTGAGCAGGAAGAGTTTTAGCAGTTGTAGCAGTTTCCACTACCTCTGATACTCACTGCTTTTATTCCCAGTGACCCATTGTGCAGGAGCAACAGGCCTAACCTTGCTTCATCCACCACCTGGGAGTCTCATTTATTGAACAACACAACACAGAAGCTGAGGGTCCAGTAGCACATGCACAAATAAAGGGCATACTTAACAGACTGTACACCCTTTTTCAGGTAAATCCTCTTCACAGTGGCGTAACAAGTCTATCACGGGCCCAGGTGCGACTGTGCATTGCGGGCCCCCCTTAGCCCAAGAAAAAATTATGGAGACATATCCCTAAATGGACTCTGGTGTTAGCCTAACTCTAGCTTACATGTAGGCTATTACTCATCATCTGCATCAAACGTCAAAACGGACTCAATGTACACATAAATGACAAATGTAGCCAACTATGCACAAGATCACCCTCTTGCACTTCACCCTTGCTTTGGATAAAAAGCCTCTGCTAAATGCACAAATGTTAACGTTAGTGCTGAGTCTCTCTTGCCCCGTGCTGCTCAAGCAAGATTATCAAGGTGGTCCCCCTAAGCACAATGTCCACGAATGCCAGAGAAGATGATGAAACACAAGTAACGTTAACGGCCTATCCCAGGCTAATCATAACGTTAACGTTACCACACCAAAGACACAAATTGATGACAGCGAGCGCACCATTCATTCAATAGCCTAAATAAAGAGGAGACACATTGGTGACGGCGCACCATGCACAAAACTCTCAACTTACTTTTGAGCAGTCCACGCTGATTTTAAGTAAAATGGTCTCTATCTCGATTCTTCTTTTCCACGTATGAAAACTCTCCACTCATCCATATTAGAAAAAAAACAACCTTCACTAACGTTACCGTCTAACTGCTGCAAATAGTAAACTTTTCAAAAGTAGCCCAGCCATTTTTAGTGACTGAAACTGGCCTTCATTTAAACGAGAGATGCCACCTCAAATAATATTCTACGTTACAGATATCCTGCTATACATGTTGGGATCAGATTTTTTATGAAAACCCCTTCTGTTTATATTTCGACTCATAGCTATCAACTCTGCACGTAGGCTAATGCGCAGGTTCATTAGGCTACCGCAGGCTATCCCACAATCCCTAGTAGCCTAAAGCAAATTAGACTACCAAAATACACGTTGTTGTTCACTTCGCTGATTATTATCTCTATATGTTGATAATAATTTATACACATTTGCCTATAGTTTACATTGCCCTATTAAGTTGGACAATATTTCAGGTGTCACCATGAAGTGAGATTCAGGGTAAATTACGCCTATATAATCCTAGCGGTCATTTATTACTCAAAACTAAACGTCCGCATGTCTCTCTTCGACATTGATAAAATGCAAGTAATTTATGTTCAGGCGAACGCTGTTACATAGAGGGGCTCACTGCTTCTTTCAAGGGGCCCGTACGTATCTGAAGTGTTCAGATAGAAACGTTACTGATCTCTTCAGAGGTGGCGACGGACGGGCCCTGCAAGGCCACGGGCCCCGGTGCGGCCGCACCCGCTGAACCTGCGGTAGTTACGCGCCTGCCTCTTCACCAATGCACTACAGAATTTTAAATGGACATTAAACTATGTTATAACACCTTACCAAAGTCATTTGTTATGGATGATTGTGTCATTGTGCTGATTATGGATTATTTGTGCTTTACACCAACAGGGTCAGCTTTCATGGACAAAAAAAAACACTGAAGTCTGACTCCCACCGCATCCATGTTTTGAGGTAAGGTTTTGACATGATATAGTATGTGCAATGTGTGTTTGTGGTTTAGATATGGAAACTCAATTTCAATTTTAACTCCCATTCCAGCTCTGGTTAAAATCATTGTGCATATGCCTTTATTAGAAAAAAGAATTTAGTTCAACTTTGCGCTGTACTCCGTCAGTATATGTTGTGAATTATTAGAGCCTAGAGGAGAAATGCCCAGTGTCATTCTTTTGAAAATGTTTTTTTCATTGCCAGAACCTTGTGATCCCTTCTTCACTGTTGCCGAAAAGACAACACCTTTGCCACAGTGGATGTTGCAGAGAAGGACAGTCAAAGACTTTTTTTTCAAGGTGACACAAATGTCCTAACTGATGGACATTTACTGCTGCCATCATATTTTCACATTCCATATTAGCACTAATGAAAATGTTGCTTTGAGGTAGCCTAGAAATCTAGACGTACTAGCGGCGGCAAATAAATTTGCTCAGCCTGTACGTCTAGCAGCAAGCCATAGGGAATTTCATTGGATGACGCCTTTGGCGACATCTAATCACAACACTGTGTTTAGGGCGGGCTTCGCCGAACATAATTGCTCTTTTGAATTGGTGTTTAGATCTTGTTCATTCCTCCGATTGGCCATAGGCTATGCCTCGATGCCAGACTATACATTTCAATGATATAGGATGGCCTGCCAGGCTAGCTTTGAGGTACTCTTATTATTCTGTTTTGATCTTGATTTGATCACCGAATGTCACAATTTGTATTGCAGGAATACATCTTTAATGCCACCAGTGGAATCGAGGACCAGGGATAATCCCCAGTATGAGTATTGGTAAGTGTATTTATTGTAGTGTCATGCATAATGTAACATAGACGGAAGTTGAGTTTTATTGTTGTTTCTTTTCTCCTTACAACTAGATGCCATTATCTACCGGGCTGCTTTTCTGAATGCAACTTGACTGGGGCAGAGAAGCTGTGGAATCAGTGCAGATGGACCTGAAAGACTAAATCATAAGGTGAAATTTTGAGTTGAATTTTCTTTAAATAATACACATTTTTTTGTTTTGGATGAGTAAAAAAAGGTGCTATTTTTCCAAATGAGCTCTCATATTGATATTTGTTGTCTTTCTAAATATTCTTCCCCCAGCCCATCAGTCTTGTTGCAGTCCAGCAGTTTTCATCGCCAGTTCGCCATCATTTCAGAGAATCCCTAATAGAAATGAGGCTTTGATGTACATGTAAGCCAAGGTTTTTCCATTTTCAATGTCCAGGATGGTTTTCTGTATCATATGGGCCAATGTAAGTAAGTGTTATTTGTTTGTACAAGTGTAATGTTGATAACTGTACTACTACTGCAGCTCTGAGAATTCACTGAAAGTGTAAAAAAAAAAAAAACTGTCCCCTACCCTATGTCTGTAAAGCAGATTTTTCAACGGACTTCTTAGTTTTAATAAGTTTAATAAAATTTGTATTAGTTTTAAAAAAATTAGACCGAAATAAAATTTGTATTCTTATGGAGAATTGTTTTTACAGTGTGACACCTTCCAACTTTGTCCTCTATCTACAACTGTTTGCATTTTCATGCACTCGTAATTTGATGCAGTTCAGTTCAGTACAATTTCACTTTGATGCTATGAATTAAAAGTGTTTTAATGTAATCTCCTGTCTGAGTTATCTTTTCATCAATAACAATAACAATAAAAAACGGTAAAATAGAGCTTACTGTAATTTAATGGTATTTATATACAGTAATGAACTGTTTAAGTACAGTAAACACATAGTGAAATAGCGGTAGCGTATTGTTATTTAACAGTTACAGTTACTGTTATTTTATTGAAAATACCGTCAATTTACTATAGCCTACTGTAATACTTTTTAACGGTAGGAAGCTGTAATTGAAGATTAGTGTAGAAAAACGGTAATTAACTGGTAACCACAGCTGCCAGTAGTGAACTGTATTATTACGGTAAAATTTCTTACAGTGTAGCCCTGTTGCACAAGCTAGCCGACTGCAGTAGATAGCGAGTAGAACTAAATAATTAGGAACAACATAGACTAAACGAGAATGCAAATAGCAAGCAGTTTACAGAGTCAACGACACCACTATAATTTAAAACGTTTTTGGTTTAGAGAGATAACAATCAGAGAATTAACAAAGAGTTATCGAGGTTAACACACAAGAAGAAGGCCTTCGCCTTGGAACAAGAACAATACTCTCATCATCGGTCTCAGGGTCATCCTCTCTGAAAATATTATTTCTATAATGATGGCTATACTTGCTGGCTACTTATACGGCTACTTGCCAACATGACGAGAGAATATTTCACAGAAACGTTTTATGGCTTCATGGTTAAACAAATAGTTCACGAAGCAACTTGAACTTGAAACATTCTATAGAACGCAGCTGATGTCCCTTTCATTTTCAACGATGTTTCATTGTTGATCACTGTGCGCAGAATGATACGGAGGCGTGAATCTCAATTAATAAATCCGTTGACATTGACCGCGGTCATTCAGATACAGTATAAAAGCAAGGACTAGTTCCATAGTTCCACTAGTGGAGTGGTATATATAATGAGACAGACAGTGAAATGGGAAGACAGACGCTTAAGGAGAAATAGAAACAAATGTCACATAGAGAAAGAAAAAGGAGAGGGAGAAGAGAGATATACATACAGAAAAAGTGAGAGAGAAAAGAGAGACCGTTAAAAAACAGCAAATGAGAAAGAAAGGGAATAACTGGAAACATGAGACGAGGGGAAAATGTGTGTGTGTGTGTGTGTGTGTGTGTGTGTGTGTGTGTGTGTGTGTGTGTGTGTGTGTGTGTGTGTTGTGTGTGTGTTTGGGTGGGGTGGGGGTGGGGGGTGTCTCCAGCTTTGTCACGGATGCTGTCGAGCCTGAGGCTTCTGTTGAACAGCTGCAGTAGGAACCTGTGATGCTCATTACCTTAGTCAGGCTGCAAACACATGCGGGCAAGCTCTCTCTCTCTCTCTCTCTCTCTCTCTCTCACACACACACACACACACACACACACACACACACACACACACACACACATCTTGTCTTGAATTTAGCATAGAGTGGGATGCCACTGCAGGCCTGCTCACATCATTCTTAACCCTCATAGACCACCAGTACAAACCCCAGCTTATGTTTCTATATTATCATTTAAACTGAAGGAACAGATCATCTTACAGTAACTTTCATACTCGTCTGAGGAAGGAGAACATTTAGAATGAGTTCTGTCAGTTGTGCAAACCCTTGTATAGAAAGGGGCTAGGCCTTGAGCTTAGGACTGAAGAATGTATTACTCTAATAGTAAATATTGCACAAAACTATAATTACAGTAATCTAACACCATAGAATGAAAAGGAAAATAGACAAAAATGTGGATTTCAGTAAATGCTGCTTTATACACACAAACTCATACATTTGCACACACACATAGATACACACACACATAGATACACACACACACACACACACACACATACACACACACACACACACACACACACACACACACACACACACACACACACACACACACTGGCCCTCCACATAGCAATTAGGGCAGGGGAAAAAAAATACTTGGAGTACCTGCATTAAAATCGAAAATTGTGTTTTTGTGTGAGTGTGTGTGAGAGAGAGAGAGAGAGAGAGAGAGAGAGAGAGAGAGAGAGAGAGAGAGAGAGAGAGAGAGAGAGAGAGCAAGTATGTGTGTGTATGATAGAGAGAGCAAGTGTGTGTGTCTGAGTAAGAGAGAATGAGAAAGTGAGAGAAAGAAAGTCAGTGTATGTGTGTGTGTGTGTGTGTGTGTGTGTGTGTGTGTGTGTGTGTGTGTGTAGCTAGAAGTGGGAATGGTTTAGTCTTGAAGTCTATGGCAGTTCCCCAGTTCTAATTACAGGCCAACAGTAGCACTCTCCCCCTTCAGCACCACAACACTCCCACACTGCTCAGGTGAAAAGTGAAAAATGGCCTCGACACACACACACACTCTCTCTCTCTCTCTCTCTCTCTCTCTCTCTCTCTCTTACACACACACACACACACACACACTTTCTCCCTCTCACAAACACACTCATTCTCTCTCCATCTCTCCCACACACACACACACACACACACACACACACACACACACACACACACACACACACACACACACACACACTGCCAGCAAACTCTCCCATCCCCTTGTCTCTTGGTGCTACTCAGACGTCTGTAGCGCTGGTTCAAGGTCCACTGGCTTATTCCAGATGAGCACGGCAAGATGAGCTGAGGGGGCAGACAGGGTCAGTTAATAAGTGCCTTAGTGCCTATAATAACTTGTCATCTCCTGGATAATCATAATCCAACATGGGGACCCAGACCAAAAAAAAAACATCTCCAAACCAGCTCTGGGACACCCACCCACGCCTTGTACTCCAATCATGTTACACTTTAGTGCCTTCACAGCCAATCAGGTAAGGTGTTTTTGGCATGTGCATTTATAGCGAAGGGAGAGAACAGTCACTACACCATGGTGCCAAACCTGCAACTTGACTGCAATGGGAATGGCTGGTTGTATGTTGTTGGTATGCTTGTTAGGGTTTAAGTGTAGAGTGTCGTTGGCTATATGTAAACTGCTAGTTATTTGCATTTGCGTGCAGTAGTGTTGCCACCTGTCCCGGATTTTCCTGATTGTCCCGGATTCTCATGGTCTTTTTTAAAAATATCCTGAAAAACTGTTGAAAATGAACCAAAATAATGCTATTAAATAAAGCAATTAACTAAACAAATAACTAGTAAGTGTAATTTTTACTAATTAGAGCTATACAATTGCAGCGTAGATGGGTGATTTTTTATCTTGGGTTAAATGTGCAAAGGACGACATTGCTTACAAACAAAATAGTCGATTCAATGGTCAAAATTTACAGGATTTTTGTCAGACACTGGTGGCAACCCTAGCGTGCAGTCTATAATGTTCCAAATGATTTCAATCCACTCTTTATCTACAGCAGTCAGCAGGCTCGTGCAACAGGGCTATGCTTGAATGACGCCAAACAATCACTTTAAGAGTGCCACCGGGCCTCTAAGGTCAGCTGTGCAGGGCTGCATACGTTGTGATGGTACCGTCACAGCACATGGATTTGCAAACCTTATAGTGACAGCATGTATGGACCTGGTTATGTTTGCCTAGAAGCCATACATGTCTGTATGTCTTTGATGTGAAATATGAGGTTGACACAGAGACAGTGAGCATGTTTAGCTGACTGAACCGAATCTGTGTGGAGCTGCCAGTTTGACTGATGGGCTGTTTGTTTGCCTATGTTCTCAGAGTCTGTGTTTTCACCTTGCTCCACACACACACAAATACAGACAAACAAACAAGGAAGTGCTCACAGACACACACACACACACACACACACACACGCGCGTACTGTATGGACACACAGAGGCAAACATAGAAAAGAGAGAGGGAGAGAGAGAGAGAGCTGATATGCTGAGTGATGGCATGTATGTTGTACTTTTGTTGTTGTTGAAGGCAGTGTTTTCAGTTTGTCTCCATACACTTCCCTCTGTCTCTGTCTCTCCCTCTCTCTCTCTCTCTCGCTCTTCCTCTCCCTCTCCCTCTCCATATCTTTCTCTGTTCGGGGAGGCGGTATCATTATCTTGGATGTTTCTGCTCCGTCCACTAAGCACAAGGCTTTTTTCCTCCTGACATCCTGCCTGCTGTTTGTCTTTGAACTCGTACCTTCCTGCAGAGCACATTTTTTCCATCCATCCTTCCTCTTTTTTCACAAAAGCATCCTCATGTGCTTCCCAGAGGATATCGACTGGATATGTCATCCCTCCCTCTGCACACCCCATCGCTCAGACAGACAGCTCTTTGGCTCTTGGAACAGGAAAGATGCTCAGACAAGCCAAGGCTGCTCATATCACATAACATGAGGCAGCACACATGAAGGCATACTGTGTGTCATGTTAAAGGAATCATGGAAGGTTTTAGGTTAACTTATGCCAACTTCATTCATAATGACGGGTAAATGGCTCATTACGGGGTAAAATGAAGGCTTCACCTAATGGTCTCTTGGCCCTAATAAAATCCTGTATCACATAGTAGTCAACATAAGGCATTGGAAATTATTATCTTCAGACTAATCTAAAAGTAAAAAATGTGAAATGTCCCTTGCAAAACTACTCCCAGCACACTGTTGTTAACTTGGCTAACGCTAGCGATATCCTGCTTATCACAACTGAAGCTGCCATCCTCGTAACCACAGTATTAAGTATTGCTTCATGTCAACATTCCCTGTTTCTATTGCCATATGACCTATTCATTCAAATTACATCAGTGTAACAGTAATGCTCAGGGTGGGTTGCTAATGCTATGTGACTGCTAAAGCAAACAAGTTAATTGTATGGAAATACTGTAGCATGCTAGATGATAGTTAGCATCCCTGTTGGTCATAGACAGGACAATCATATCTACAACTGTTCTACAACAGCTCGATCTCAAGTTGTTTGAAATCGAGCTGTTTATATGAAATGTACTATTTCAGCATGAGAGAGTTTGAATAAGCAATGCCATAGAAGTCCAAATCTATTTACCTGCTTTATATGAATATTAATCATGAAAATTCCATTGAAGAAATCAGGCACTGTGATTTAAATTGAAGCTACACTGAAGCTGCCATGTTTATTGCCATGGTATGTGATGATGTGCCATTTTGTGAGTATTGGCAAAGTCTTTTGAATAACTGTGTGCAGAGATGTATGTTATAACCTGCTTATAAACATGTTAATAAATCAACACAAGTGAATGTGAAACTGGCTGAGTGCATAATGAGATTCTCACATGTTTATGAGCATTGTGCTGTCCTGCTGTAAAAGTCCATGGGTTTGTGTCACAGTCCAGAGCCGGATTTAGCTGGCAAGAGAGAATATTTGTCGACATCCTGTACTGACCGAGGGCCAGAGCAAACCCATCAGTGACCTTGACCGTGCGCCATGATGGCACAGCATTTTCATGTCAGTTGTTTGTCATATGGATATCAGATGAATGGTATTCAATTGGTGCGCAATCCAGGGAGGACTGAAATGCATAATATGAATGCAGTCTATTAGCGAACCATACATCACATTAAATATTAACAAGGAAACCATAACCCTTTTACATAACATCCTCTATGTAAAAGAACAGAGCATCCACAATGCATGCTGACAGGCAGGTTAGGACTAGTTTTGGAACTTGGCCCACATCAAGATGTAGGGTCTGGCAATAAACTACAGTCCACCTATATCAAAGGGGCGGCATCAACGAATGTTTATTTTATTGCCTTTGTATGCCATTGGATAGTGCACTCCATGTATCAGGCTCTGAGCCAGATGAGATTGGTGTTTGGGGTTTAGGGACATACCTAATGAGGTCCACTGGCTCATGGTTTGATGGACCTGCAGAGGAATTTGAAATTTGCTAGTGGGGCATCTAGATTTCAAGGCTAGACATAGACACACACAAACACAAACTCCAAACATGAGAAAACAATATGGCCATATAGAGACAGTATAGCGCTTGGAGCAATCCAACCTTGAGTTACATAAGACAATGAGCAGAGCATCTAATATTGATCATAAGTGAAAAGGGTGGTCTATATGGTCAATAAATAAACATATACATCAACATAATAAGTGTAAAGATATATAAATTAGCTAATTAACTATAAATTAATCATACATCTCATGAGAAGTATCAAGGATACATAATAAAGTAGATTTAAAAGTGAATCTTTAACATGAGCTGTTAATTAAACATGTAGGCTGTTCTATTAATCAGTAGATAAGCATTAAAGTGGACAGGGGAAATGCACCTTGTTCCAGGGCGCCATTACGATTGATTACTGACCTTCCTGATGAGTATTTATCTCCAGCAGACTAACCAAATAGGCCCACTGCATCCCCTGTCTGTCCACCTTGAGCACATCCTCATTAAAATTGAACACATGGGCCTTGGGCTATACACAGACCTAAGCACAAGTCAAATATGTATTAGTCTAATTCGAAAGCACACTGATTTGGGGCGGTGAAAAGGTTAAGCTGAAACTCTTTGAGAATTGTTATTTATTTGTTTATTCATTTTATTTTAGTTTTTTTATTTGTCCTCCTCTGACTGAAGGTTGTGTTCTGCTGGACCACCTTCATTTCATTATTGTCTTACCTAGGCGATGGTTGCTAAGAGACGTGGCTCCGGGCACTCTGAGGCAACTTCGAGCTATTCTGTCCTCTCAAGGCCAGCTATGTGTCTTTACTGGCCCAGCGCACGTCTAACTGTGGAATGTACCCACGTTTTTTGCCCTCCTATTGCCTCGCTGTTCGATTAGTTGGGCCTGGTTGCTGCAGCTCAGTAAAATGGACTAATAAAATCTAACGATGAATAGAGGAACTGATTTTACACACAATTAGCACCTTTGGAAAAATTTAGAAGAATATTAAAAACAAATCTAAAAGGTTTAAAGGCAATTGAAGTAGTTGAGAATCCTGTTGTTTCTCTACAGAGAATGCTCCAGCAACAGAAATCTAAAAAGCATGCCTGCAGCAGTGCTCCGGTGATGGCCACATTCATGGACACTATTACAAAGGGCTATTCAACACAACCTCCAGCACTCCGTCTTCCTCTGTTCCCTCGACTACACAGCACAGCACAGCCTAGCACCGCTCTGTTCTGTTCTACAGCAATGTTCCAGCACTTCATATTTGCAGGGCTGCTGCTGTGTTTCATTACAGCATTATTTGCTGGTTAATCCCAGCATCAACGGATGCACAGGCCCACACAAAGCTCTTCTCCTCTGAGACAACCCAGAGGCATAAATCATAACCAAGCTCTTCCACCCATCCACCGCAAATAGCCTCCCAAAGAGGATAAAAAAAAAAAAAACAGGTCTCATATAAAGGAAAAAAAGGAGAACAACAGTAAAAACAACACAGCATTAAAACAAGAGCTAAAGGAAGTGGGGCATTTTTTTTGTTGTTTTT
>JAODXP020002492.1:0-5000 GCA_027497455.2 Sardinella longiceps | reverse complement strand
GGGGTTCATTTTTTCTCCGTTCCTCTCAGGCCCCTTCGTGAATTATAAATGCCACTCCTCTGCTTCTCAAATTAGTGTTAATTGGAGAAATTGCCGAGATGTGCTACGGCTTTTTAACACACTGTAAGAAAAGAAATGGGGGGAAAAAAAGGAAAAAAAAACTCACCAGGGGTCTTGTGGGGAAGATTATAGAATGGAAGCCCTGATTGGCGAGGACCTCCGGACCGGAACCACGTCTGGATCAGGCATGGGCCTGCTGCTGCTGCTGGAACTGACACTGGCTCACATCTCATCCCATTCTAATGTGGGGTGATTCCGGTCCAGTGTTTGCATGATGCCGAGTTTGGATGAATTGGAGGGGGTTCTTATAGGGTCTGACTCCAATGATCTCTCAGCAGCTTGACACATCTTAGAGGGATGGGAGGATGAATTACCCCACAGCTAGCGCTCTTTGACTAACACCATGACTGCTGGGGAAACAGAAGGAGTGTGTGCTGTTTGTGTGAGTGTGTTTGTGTGTGTGTGTGTGTGTGTGTGTGTGTGTGTGTGTATGCTCTGGGGGTGTGTGCTCCGTATGGTTTGTGTGCGGCACACACTCAAAGTATTTATCATTTGTATGTGTGTGTGTGTGGGTCTGTCTGTGTGTAGTAAGAGTATTTACTCTCTGTGTGTGTGTGTGTGTGTGTGTGTGTGTGTGTGTGTGTGTGTGTGTGTGTGTGTGTGTGTGTGTGTGTACAGTATTTCACTCTGTCCCCTAAGTCTCTCTCTTCTGTGTCTCTATTCAGAGTCTCTTCTCTCCTCCATCTTTCTGTTCCTTCCCTCCTCTCTACAGTAGTACTCCTCATTATCTGTTTCCTCCAGGTCCTCCCCACTCTCCTCTGTCTCTCCTTCTCTCCATCTCTCTTTCCATCTGTCCCCTGTTTCTGCTTTTCGCCCTCTTTCTACTTCTCTAATTACCTCTGCATAAGGAGGTTATGTTTTTGCCCACGTCAGTTTGTCTGTCTGTTTTGTCTCTGTGCAAAAGAACTCAAAACGTTCTGCACAGATTTTGATGAAATATTCAGACAACGTAGGTAGAAGGACAAGGAGTCGATGATTAGATAGGAAATAGGGTCGCTGACGCAATACAAATTTCAGATGGTGTTCTAGATCATCGTGTGAAATTTGCATTGTATCAGTGACCTTGTTTCCTTGGCGGAGGTCTGCGTTCTCCAAGTTTTTTTTTTCTAGTTGTATATCTTTCTTCCATTTTCCTTAATCCATGTCCACTCACTTTCTCCTTCTTTTTCACTGCTTTCTGCTCCTTCCATCTCTGCTCTTTTTGCCCTTTCTGTTCATGCAGTCTGTCTGTATGTGTCTCTCTGCTGTTTCTTTCTCTCTTTCTCTCTGTGCTCTTCCTCTACTCTGCTCTGACCTCTTTACCTTTAGCTAGCATGTTGCCCTCCCCACTGCAGCACACACACACACACACACACACACACACACACACACACACACACACACACACACACACACACACACACACACACACACACACACACACAGATATATACTCAGACACAATAAATTAGGTCTATACACACAATTTCACACTTATACACAGACACATACACACACACACACACACACACACACACACACACACACACACACACACATACACAATCGGGTATACTCACACAGACATACACGCTCACTGTTATACGCACACACTCACATACCTACACAGTCCACTTTATATTTCTCCAAGAATCTCTCCCCCTCTCTCTCTCTCCTCTGTGTCTCTCTGCTCTCTGTGTGAAGGCCTGGCTTGTGGTTGGCCCAGCGCTGTGGAGCAGTCGGCAGGATCCTGCTTCTCCTCTCGTCTTCGCTTGATTGCACTTTTGATTTCCCCACTCCACTTGTGGAACCCCAGTGAGGTACACAGGCCTGGGGAGCTCAAGATGGAGGCTGCAGACTTGGGGGTGGGGGGTGGATGGGGTAATCTCCTGAGGGTGGTGTGTATGTGGAGTGTGTTTGTGTGTGTGTGTGTGTGTGTGTGTGTGTGTGTGTGTGTGTGTGTGTGTGTGTGTGTGTGTGTGTGTGTGTTAATTGACACTCATTTTGATTTGTCCTTGCAGTGCACACTATCACTCTCGCACACATACACTCATACACATGCATGTCTAATGTAATATTCATCTTGTCAGCTGTGGCTGATGACGTAAAACTAAGTGAGGGTTTGTGTCATGCAGGTTCTGTGGGTTCTATGGATTTGCAGTGTATGATGTGTTCTGTGCTTCAGATTCAGTTAGCCTTGGGATGTGATTATGTCTCTTACAGATTGCTGGTGAAAATAGAAACACTGTATAGCAATCGGGTGTATCATATAATATACAGGACATTTAAGAGAGTAGCCTACTAAAATAGCATACTTTTAGTGTCGGTTGCAGCACATTTTAATTAGGCTAGAATTTCCCCAGTCTTTATTGAGTACATTTGTTGAAAGTACTTTAAAATCATTCTTGAAATCAGTCTTGTTACAACAACTTTATTACCACTTAATTACAACTTCAACTTGCTTGGATATGGCAAACATTCTTCATCCATTTGGAGATCATAGCATTGCTCAGGCATGGATTTTCAGTTTACTTCTGTGCTAGGGTTCCTCAGTGTCTTGTCTTATCTTGTCTTTTTACGTGTTGGCTTGTTTGTTTCTTTTCTTTTAGTGTGTCAACAAAAACATCCATAGCTACCATGTGATTTTTTCATTCTTGATTGTTATGCAGATAATTAACATGGAAAATTAACTGCACACAATGTACCCCCACCAAACAGTTTAACTTATTTTAAGGTGGAAACTTCTACTTCTTATACAGTTTAAAGAGCTGCAACCAGTTGATAAATGAGATAACGGTCTACAGAGCATTTCAATAAGGAATAATGGACTTGATGGAAGTGAATGGCATTTCACTTATGTTGTTGTACCATTCTTCGCCCTGTCCCTGTCCATTATTCCTGTATCAGGACACCACAGCCTCCCCTTGAAATCACCCAATTAAAATGCGATAAAACTGTATTTCACTAAGATTCTTGTTTTAGAACATCAATAAACAGTACCAACCACGTGGTAAATTGCACATGCTTTAACACAAGCATTTGAGGTTGCTTTAAGGACAGGATTATTCATGCACATAACAAGCCATTCTGAAACAGGTAGGGCACTGACTTTTAAGACTGTTTGGCCTTTTTTTCTCTGAATTCATTCATTTTCTTCATTCACTTTCTTTACTCTTCATCTCGGTGTCCTCCGTTCCTCGTCATGTCCCTATAGACAAGATAATGTGAAAGGATAACAAGTTTGCAGCAGACTGACGGGTTGTCTGTGGGTTTAATTTAGAAGGTGCTTAGTAATTACTGCTGTGCTGAACTGCAGGCAGAGAGAGGTCTGTCCCCTTGCTAGGTTATTAATTCTGGCTGGGGTCCTCCTCTCTGGATCTCCAGCCATAGCATAATAGATTGGAGAAAGAGCAGGGAAACAGATTGAATGTTCATGCCCTGCATGGACGGTAATACTGGCTCTAATCTGGGAATTCCTGATCAGGTTCACACTTAAGATATATCGTCACTAGATATATCTTTACAACGTTGTCTTTTCTATAGTTGTTGTTTCCAAACCACCTCTTTACATTCTTGTATGCTAACCCATCTTTCTGGTGTTTCGCTTGTTGGGTTCTGTAACATTTACCTTTTCAAAAACATTATTACATGGTATTGTAACATAGACAATGTATTTTGCATTTCTGACGGATCCAACTTTCAATTGCATGACTTTGTAGATTGAATTAATTGTTTAAATCCCCACTTTAGGTTTACCATGGAGTCAGATCCACAAAACAGCAAGGCTGTGGAAACAGATCTAGAATCCCAACACAGGATTGAGAGAATGATTTAAAACAACAGATTATGATTATCCTGTACTTATTAACTTTCACAATTACCGAAATAAAATAAAAACAGCGCTCCATGCAATCTGTTTCTTAATAAATTACTGTTTGTGCAGCAATATAAACAGATGAAAATAAATAATTTCTCATCATCTTACAGCATATTATGGTAAAGAAATACTCACCATAAGCTAAATGGACTTCCTGTGATTGGGATAACTGGGTACAAGTACTCTCAGCCCTTTACTGCACATGGTGGCAAAGTAATCAATCACCATTGATTAATATGGTCTGAATTAATGCATTCAGTGTTGATTAGTAGGGCCAGGAAATTTAGCGTGAAAGAAACTCATTAGCACATGACGTGTTTAAGTTATTTTGTCACTCATAAAATATGAAACCAATTTTATGGCTGAATTCCTAATACAACACTCTTTTTTCTTGAATTTTAGTGTTTTCAAAGAACTGTCTCTTTGAGTTCTGCAATCCCACTGTGAGTGTCTGCGTGTGTGTGTGTGTGTGTGTGTGTGTGTGTGTGTGTGTGTGTGTGTGTGTGTGTGTGTGTGTGTCTGTGTTTGTAGGGAGACAGGTGCACACACACTGCTCTGCACTGACCCTCAATATGGCCATCTGTAAACCTAACGGTGTGTATCACTTCAGCACAACCTGTTCAGTGAAAATAAGAGTCCTATACTATGCTATCAGGTGCATTACGTAGGTGGGTGTATTAATGAAGGATGTAGAAGAATGTGATTCTCTTCTCTCCGTCGAACATTATCCCTTACATGATGTTTCTCAAAGAAACTTGTTCGGTAGGAGCCCTGACTCTGATTGACAACTTCACCCACTTCTGGTTGGAGGGGATTTAGGCCTCCTCACCTATTCCACATGCTTAACACAAGCAACAAGCAACTTTCAGATTGTCGTGGAGCATTGACTGTTCCCTGACTATCGGGTCCGTCAGATTCTCCATTCAATCTGGCCGAGCAACGCGACTTGCATGACTAAAATAGAAATGGACCAAATGACTAAAATGTTTTATTAACAACACGATGTGTCGTGCTGCATTGTGTG
>JAODXP020002491.1:0-29750 GCA_027497455.2 Sardinella longiceps | reverse complement strand
CCAGGTCGAGTTCCGGTGAGCGCCATGTGCGAAGCAGTCGTGTAGTACATCTCTCCGTTTCAATCCATTTGAAAAATCTACTCCCTACTCGATAATCACAAAAATATTCGATTATTTCTTGCAAATGAGTAGGGGGAAACCACAACGAGGCCAAAGGAATCCAAAACCTAAAGAAATGCAGCAAGCAACGCTGAATCCAAACAGTGATGGAACAGGCCGAACTCGAGGTGCTACTGAATCAGACCAGATGTTGCTACAAATGTCCTCCATTAGCAAAGATCTCCGTGAGTTTAAGACTGATATACACAAGGCTATCTCTGACCTAACGACGAATTTAAAGTCTGATCTGAGAGAAGAATTGGGAACTTTTAAACAAGAGCTAAACCAAAAGCTAGCAGACATTGGCACGTCGATTCAATCTCAGGGTCAGGCTATTGGCGAAATGCAAGAACGCATCTCAGAGCTGGAGGAATGTAGCTCACTTGCTAAAGATTCCCTGCTATTTCTTCTAAAAGAAAGACAACGACTACAGGACAAAATCACAGACCTAGAGAGCAGGGGGTATTCCTGCAAAGTCGCTAATGATATCGGCGCTTATGTGATTAAGCCTCGTTTGAAGTAGCGTCAGCTCAGAGATGAAGCTGAAGCCATTCCATCAACGCAAGTTAGCTGCGCCTGCCTCTCGTTAACTTAAACAAGGCTGCGTGCACGAGCTCAACACTAGACCTAAATAGGTGATTTAGGAATACCTGATCAACTGTCGTAAAATTAAGGCAGAACTAAAAGAATTTTAAGAAAGAAACTTCGATATGCATACGTCATCTGTTGAATTTTGTGTGAAATAACTGAATATCACATTTGTATAGTAGTAGGCCTACTGGCAATGCAGAAATTTGAAAAGGTGATTGAAAATATATTTTGAATCATAATGTTTGACCATTGTTTGTTGGAACAAATTGCCAGTCTCATGTTGTTCTGTCACAGCAGACTTGCACCTGCAACTGAAATCAATCAATCGTTCAATTAAGACGTAGCCTACAACTCCAGACACCACGTGATGGGCCGGCATGTGATACGTCTCTGATCATGCATGCATTTGTTTTTAATTAGTAACTAAAATTATTCCTAATAGATACATCGAAATATCAATAGTAATTTAGTAAAAAGGGGAATTCATGCATGATCACAGTGTTTGCAAAACCTATCAACCTTTATTTGGTGGGAAAGATTATTAAGCAGGTGTATGGAACCTTTTTGGGTGACTTGTGTTTCTGACTGATTGCATTTTCTGAGACACCGCTTTATTAAGCCTTGCAGTTAACCTGCCACGGAGCTGGTTAGTTTGGGAGCATATGTTACCCCAGCAACTCAGCTGCGATTAGTGTTAGCGAGAGTAATGGAACTGAACTCACACTAAAACTAGCGCCGCTTGCCGAAGTTAGCGCGGCTTAGCGAATAGCTCCGTTGATGGAATACCCCCCAGGTCTAGGAGATGCAATATTCGCATATATGGGCTACCGGAGGAAATAGAGGGCGAGTCGATGGTTAAGTTCATTGAGAAGTTTCTGACCGACGAGCTCCCAATACCCGAAGGCACGGAGCTTCAGATCCAACGTGCTCATAGATCCTTAGCCCAGAAACCAGCCCCTGACTCCGTGCCTAGATCTGTCGTGGTGTGCTTCCAGCAATTTAGTGTGAAAGAGATGATTCTATCACTAGCATGGAGGAAGAAGATCAGCATAGGTAACAAGCTTATTTTATTTGATCATGATTATGCCACGGAGATTATGGAGAAGCGCAGAGCATATGCAGGAGTTAAAAAAGCGTTGAAGGAGAAGGGCATTCGCTTCCAAACTCCGTTTACCAAGATCCGAATCCACTGGAGCTCGGGCACACAGACCTACAAAGACGCACCGGAGGCGGTCAGGGAGCTGAGGACGAGAGGAATCCCGGTCGCCAACTGCGGAGGAGAAGCACCGCCGGGATGCAGGTTGGAGGCGGACATTCGGCGCATGTTTCAGTGGCAACGAGATAACGTCAACGGCGCAGAAAGCGAATTGGGAACAAGAGTAAAGGAAAGACTGCAACGATTCAGAAGAGCTTCTGAGTAAGAAGAAAAGACTGTGAGTAGGCCACTGATGTGGAGAAAATGGGACATACGTTTTTGTTAGATTTCTTAGACTAATTCTTCACATGATAGTCAGCTAAATCAGGCTACCAAGAAAAATGGCTTCTATTGACGAAGCGGATTGAACGGTTTTCTTTTTTGTTGGACTCATCTAGAGGTTTGGAATGTGTCAGGACGTCATTCCACCACTAGGGAGGGCCCCAGCCAAATTTTGGGGGTCATTTCCCTCCACCCTTTTCCAACAAGGACTTCAGGGTCGTTTTTAACCCTGCCTTTCACGGAGGTCCCGTTTTATGTTGGTGTAGTGTTATTGTGTTTTTTCTGTGTTTTGCTGGTTGAGAGGGGAGTTTTGTTTTCAATGCAAAATGTAACTTATGTGCACTTATTGAAGGAAAGAGGTTGTCCTTACAATCCAGTTAAATAGTTCCACATGGTTAATATAATCTCTATTAATGTTAATGGGCTTCTTAGCTCAGCTAAACGAACCAAAATTCTTTCAAAGCTTAAAAAAGAGAATGTTGACATTGCATTCCTGCAAGAAACCCACATGACAGAATCAGAACATCAGAATTTAAAAAGACAGGGATTTAAATACGTCTTCTCCTCCTCCAATGGCTTAAGGCATAATAGAGGAGTAGCCATCCTGATTTCAGGAAAACTTATGTATGAGCATATAGCTTCTGTTAAGGATAAACAAGGTAGATTTATTTTAATACGGGGAAAAATTGAAGGTAACCTGTTTACCCTGTATAATGTTTATATCCCTCCAGGCTCAAGTATAGAGACTTACAAGCAAATACTGGACAGGGCAGCGACTGATTCCCTGGGATTCTTGGTGTTTGGGGGAGATTTTAATATCACACTCAACCCACATTTAGATTCATCTAACACAAGGACTTTCCAATCTAAAAGGTTAACTAACAAAATTAATACCATACTTTCAGAAATAGGCCTAATTGATATATGGAGATTTTTCAACCCGACCACTAGGGATTATACACATTTCTCTTCCCCACACTCCTCTTATTCAAGAATAGATTATTTTCTGATATTTGGAACAGATAGTGATAAAATTACTAATTGTCAAATTGGAACCTTTGACATGTCAGATCACTGCCCAGTTTATATGTCTGTATCTGGGATGTCTAGAAAAAAGCTTACTCAATGGAGACTTAATTCATCAATATTATCTAAAGATAGGATTGAACAATTTAGCAAAAATATACAGGATTACATAGATCAGAATGACAATGGTGAGGTCACTCCCCCTGTTGTTTGGGATGCATGTAAGGCAGTCATGAGGGGACAGGTGATCTCAACAACATCTTTTCTGAAAAAACAAAGACTTCAGAAACTTAAGGATTTGCAGCTTGACTTAAAAAGACTGGAATTTCAACATAAAAACCTACAAGACCCTTTAATTGAAACAGAAATAAAAAAGAAAAGAAACCAAATAACAGAAATATATAACACAGAAATAAAAAAGAAATTAATATTTACAAAACAAAGATATTATGAAGGAGGAGGCAAATATGCAAAATTGCTGGCATATAAACTAAGAAAACAGGAAGCAGACAATAGAATCCACAAAATTTTAGATTCTAAGACAAATAATATTTTAAACGACACAAATGGAATAAAGGACTGCTTCAAGCAATATTATGAAGAGCTATATTCACAACCCCTTGTAACCAATGATGAAGAGGCTGAGGCTTTACTTGGGTCCCTACATCTTCCAACTTTGACAGAGGATCAAAGCAAAGCACTAGTGATGCCTATATCAAAAGAAGAACTTCATTCAGCTATAACAAGATTGAAAGCTAATAAATCCCCAGGTCCCGATGGGTTTACATCTGAGTGGTACAGGAGCCTGGAGGAAGTACTGTCACCCATATTGCTTAAAACATTTAACTGGGTTCTTGTCAAAGGTCAGACTCCAATTTCATGGAGAGAGGCCACAATATCGGTCATACCTAAAGAAGGTAAAGACTTATTACACTGTTCTAACTACAGACCAATCAGCGTACTCAACGTGGATTACAAGTTGTTCACCTCAATCATTTCAAAGAGAGTTGAAAAGGTCCTACCTATCATTATAAATATGGATCAAACCGGTTTTGTTTCCTCTCGTCAGACCCATGATAATATTAGGCGATCCTTGCAGATCATTAGACATATCACACAAAATAAAATAAAGTCAATGTTAATTAGCATAGATGCGGAAAAAGCCTTTGATTCAGTTAGGTGGAAATTCCTCTTTATGGTCATGAAAAGATTTGGATTCAATAAACAATTGATAAACACACTAAAAGCCCTATATACAAATCCTTTTGCTAGATTAAAAATAAATGGTGAGCTTAGTGACATCCTCTATTTGGAGAGGTCTACAAGGCAGGGCTGTCCATTAAGCCCACTCCTTTTTGCAATTTTTATTGAGCCACTGGCACAATGGATAAGGCAAAATACTAATATTGCAGGCATAAAAGTGGAGGGAGGAGAACAAAAATTAGCCCTCTTTGCAGATGATGTTCTTGTATATCTGTCAAACCCCACGCAATCTTTGCCAGCCCTGATATCAGTTTTAGATAAATATGGGTCATATTCTGGATATAAAGTAAACAAACAAAAAACACAGGTATTGAACTTTAATTACACCCCC
The DNA here is from genome assembly GCA_027497455.2 of Sardinella longiceps. Lineage (NCBI taxonomy): Eukaryota > Metazoa > Chordata > Actinopteri > Clupeiformes > Clupeidae > Sardinella > Sardinella longiceps. Next base: position 24,963 of record JAODXP020002491.1, on the reverse strand, counting down.
CACAAATTCTCAGATTAAAATATCAATTGCAATGGGAACAGAAATGTATAAAATATCTGGGAGTGCATCTACCTACAGACCTGTCCAAATTACAAGAAGTTAACTATACTCCTCTTAAAAAAGCAATTATGGAAGATATTAATAGATGGAACCTAATTCCATACATGACTATTCACTCACGTATAGACTCCATAAAGATGAACATACTGCCAAGGCTTCTTTACCTGTTTCAGAACGTACCACTGGAAAAACCTGATCAGTACTTTATGGAATGGGATAAGCTACTTTCCAGATATATATGGGCTGGGAAAAAGCCTAGAGTAAGATATAAGGTATTACAGCTGGCTAAAGACAAAGGAGGGTTGGCTCTTCCATGTCTATTTAACTACTATAGAGCAGCCCAGCTCAGGCCAGTGGTTGGGTGGTGTATGCCCAACTATGTTTCAAAATGGAAAGACATTGAAAATTCTATTGGTAGAGATGTGCCAATCAGTGCATTGGTGGGGGACCCATCTTTAATTGATCATATTTCTGATCCACACAATCCATTATTATTTAGTTCTGTCAAAATATGGAAGGATTTGCTAAAACGTTGCCACTTAACAGATAAAGTAGTAATGTTGAAATGGTTTGCCCATGACAAAAATTTTACTCCAAGTAGGCTTGACAGTAGATTTGTTGAATGGGGGAACAAAGGTCTCACGACCTACAACTCTTTCTTAAAACAGGGCAAGATCCTGAGTTTTCAGGAGTTAAAAGATCAGTATGGTTTACATAATCAAGATCTTTTCAGGTATTTACAAATAAGAGACTTTCTGAACAAGACATTGTTAAAAGACGATACAGGGGTTACCTTGGCTATTGTGGACATTTTTCAAAAGGCCTTTGAAGGAGGCAACTACAGGAAAATAATCTCTAGACTGTATGTGGCACTTCAGAGCCTAGAAAGTGACGATACGTTGGTGACTAAGATCAGATGGGAAACAGAGGGGAATATAGAAATAACCCAAGAGGAATGGGAGAAAGTTTTGCAAAGACAATGGAAGACAACAAGTTCTCCTTCATGGAGAGTCTTTGGATGGAAAAATGTGATCAGATTTTTTTGTACACCAGCACAAAAGTCCAAGTTCTCTGTTGTAACTGACTGTTGGAGATTATGTGGATGCCCAATGGCAAACCATTTCCACATTTTTTGGAGTTGCCCCTCTGTCGTCCCTTTCTGGACTAAGGTCCATGAAAACCTGGAAGCAGCCTTGCGTCTTAAGGTGCCCTTTGACTTCAAAACATTGTATCTGTGTGATTTTGAAATACTACAATGTTCCAAGCAGATCAATTATCTGTTAAGTGTGTTGTTGGTAGCAGCCAAAAAAGCTGTGACAAGGAAATGGCTTAATAAAAATCCCCCAACAGAAAACGAATGGATAGATATTGTATATGACATTTATAATATGGAAAGAATAACCTTTTCTTTGCGCAACCAGATGGACAAATTTAATGAAACATGGTTGATTTGGCTGCTGCATATAACAACTATAAGACCTGACTTTATTTAAAGGTTAGATAATGATGTGGGATACCCTCTTCCTTTTCTGGATCGTTTCAACATTATTGTAATATTGTGCATCTGGTACTGTACTTATTTATGTCATACCTCCCCTGGTTCTCTTTTGTGTTTTTGTGTTTTTTTTTCTTTGTTGTTTCTGTTGCTTTTACTATGTCTAAACTGAAAAACCTAATAAAGCGTAAATTACAAAAAAAAGAAAATAACCCAGGTCAGTTGCTCATTGGGTTGCTAACCCAGGTCAGTTGCTCATTGGGCTGTTCTTGCCTTTAGAAAATAACCCAGGTCAGTTGCTCATTGGGCTGCTAACCCAGGTCAGTTGCTCATTGGGCTGCTATGAGCTGCTAACCCAGGTCAGTGGTCTGCTGGTCATTGTGCTGGTCTTGCAGTGGGCAGTGGCTCACCTTGAGGAGGGAGGCGGTCTCCAGACTCCACATCTTGACCAGGCCCTCAGCACAGCTGCTCAGCACGCAGGACCTGTCCATCTTCACACACAGGATGGGCTGGTTGTGCTTAAAGTGCAGTGACTCGTCACACTTCCCTGACAGGTCCCACACTAGCCAGAGACAATACACACACACACACACACACACACACACACACACACACACACACACACACACTGTAATGTTAAAGCAAGTGTGTGTGTGTGTGTGTGTGTGTGTGTGTGTGAAAGTGAGAGGAGAGAGAGAGATAAAGAGACTGTGTGTGTGTGTGTGTGTGTGTGTGTGTGTGTGTGTGTGTGTGTGTGTGTGTGTGTGTGTGAAGTCTAACCTTTGACCTTCCCATCCTTGGCTCCTGACACCAGTCTGTCTCCGCACAGGTCCAGGCAGTTGATGGTGCCCATGTGGCCCCTGAAGAGGGTGGTGCAGGCCCCTGTCTTCAGATTCCAGCTCCTGGTGAACAATTAAAAAGTGCTCTTAAATTTTATTATCAACTTTGTGTACTCTCCTGCACAAAAGTTTACAGACTTCGTCTCCATGCTGCTACTTGCACCATGCACATTTGCCTCATTGCACCTTGGTAACTCAGGATTTTGCACTCCAGTAACATACCTCAAGGACTTCTGACAGTCTAGAATGTATGCTCACAATGACTGTTATGTTGTCTGTTATTATGTTATTGATATATACTATCATCATGCCTGATATCTTGCACTTTATGTCCTAGTGAGTTGTGATGTCTTAGTATTATAATACACCTTGTGGTGCAACCTGGACACATCTTCATATATACAGTTATACTTCTTAGTTGTATGTCTTAAATTTGACTTGTTGCACATTGGAGTTTTGAGAAACGCAATTTCCATCTGCTTGCAATGTAGGCTACTGTTGCTGTGCTTGATTGACAATAAAGTTCGCTTTGACTTTGACTTTTGACTTTATTCAACTTAGTTTGTTATTAGCCTAGCGGCCAAAACCGGAATTACATGTTGTTGCTTAGAATCGCCATTAATATTTCTTTACTTACTGTATTCCACACACAAACTTTTTTTAGTTTTATACACTCACACATACATAAAGGCTACATAAAGTGAAAAACAAATGTCCAGCCGACACATCAAAACAATGAAGTATAGAGACAGGAAAATGAATAGCATAAATAAATAAATAAATAAATAAATAAAAATCCTGCCACCAATTCTGTATTCTTGAAGAGTCGGCCCAGTCTACACTGACCTGATGCTGAGGTCGTATCCAGCGCTGAAGACGAGGCCTCGCTCCTCACAGAGCAGCACGGTTCGGATGCTTCCAGCGTGTCCGTGCATGGTGGGCGGCACCTCCGCCTGCGACACCACGTCCACCAGCCGCACCACGCGGTCCTTGGAGCCCATCACCACCAGCTGGCCTCCTGTGTAGTGGGTCACCCGACACCGCTCCTCCCTGCAAGCCAAGTGGAGGAAAGAGATTTGGTACAACTTTATAATAACCGTCCTCTATAAAATGTTATTAAATAGCTTATTAACATCAGTAAGGAATTATTTAACTGGTAATAGATAACAGTTAACAGTTAGGTAACAATAATTAACAGAAGTTTTACTGCATAGTTATTAGTTAGTAAGTTGACAGTAACTTAACAAAACAGTTTGTTATGGCTGAATGCAAAAATGGAAAAAAAACCTGGTTGAACTGGTTGAAACCACATACTTTCCAATTGACTTCTTACTAATGTCAATAAGCTATTTAATAACCGCTTATAGAAGACGGTTATTATAAAGTGGTACCAGAGATTTTTATCCAACAGGTAGCTCGAGAGCTACCAGCAGCTCGGCATCTGCTTAAAAGAGATATCCAGTAGATCAATCCATAGCCCTGTTTGTTCAAACTAAAAAAGCGCTGTAAGTTAGGAGAAGAAAGTTTGATACAATATAGGCCGAGCAGTGAACCGGGAACAGACACCAAGTGAATGGGGCATAATAACTTAATTTCAATTTCATTTAATTATGCTTCATTCAATAAGGTCAGTATTCCATGATCTTTGGTAGTAGTACTCGGTTTGTTTTTCGGTCTATGACGGATCAAATTTTCTTGTGCTTTTTCTTAAAGACAGCATTCAAGTACATGGAACAACAGGGTTATTGAACACCACATTTCTCCTTAAAAAGTACCTCTCAAAAAGCTCAAAAAAAGTAAGTAAATTTCATATAGTCAGAAAGAGGCATTAATTCTAATCCAAACATCTTGCCATGTAGTGCACACCATATTTGTGTATGTGTATATGGAGAGATTTAAAAAAAAAAAAAAATGATTTAGGAGATAGTCTTAACCAGATTCACACTGACATACACAAATGCAAGGGGGGTTAATTTGAATATAGAGATCATTTTTTGAGAGGGAGATAGGGGGGGGGGGGTCTCCATGTGGTCTGAACAGCGAAGCCAGTAGGCGTGACAGACTTTCTGTGCAGTAGAAGGACGTTGTAGGCGCCACAGAAGATATTGCGCTCCTCCAGCGTAACCGTTTTGGTGATGACCCCAGCGTAGATGGCCTCAAAGGCTCGATCCTGCAAAACAACATGAGTTTGGAACTCAGAGGGGTCCAACATGCGTATATCACACACACACACACACACACACACACACACACACACACACATGTATGTATGTATGTATGTATGTATGTATGTATGTACAGTATGTATGTATGCATTTATGTCGTTATTTTACCTTCCTAGTGCGTGAGGATGCATCACCATGATATATAAACTTCTCATCATTTCGGACAGCAACCAGCACGTCCAGGAACCTGGCGAACGTAGGGTTGACCACCTTTGCCTTCTGAGGAAGCACAACAGAAGAGATACACACAAACAGTCAGTGTTTGGTGCTTGGTTGTTGGTGTTTGCTTAGGCCCTGTCCCATGACTCCAAACGAAGTAAAGATGGAATTACCCGAAATTCCACATTGGTGTGTTAAAACATTGAATATTTAAAAGATCAATATTTTTCACACTGCCCAAATCTGTCAGGAGCGCTACAAGAGCCTCTCATGTGGGTGACTTTCTCAAGTGAGGATGATTACAAAATATGGATGATGGCTGCTTCAACAGTTTACCCCGGTTTAGAGCCTTATATCCATTCAGTCTTAACGATAGACGCGTGAAGATGTTTACGTGAAGTGCTGTTCCGTTTTGTAGGGGAAGAATGCTATGCTTAAACTTACTCTGGAGCTATCCTTTAAGAAAGCCCTGTGGTAGCATACCTGTAGGGACATGGCCTTATTCTATATATCCAAAATGATTGTGTCTATTAAGAAGTTAGCATACCTGTAGGGACATGGTCTTATTCTATTTATCCAAAATGATTGTATCTATCTACTGTAGTAATAAGGTAGCATACCTGTAGGGACATGACCTTGTTCTATATATCCAAAATGATTGTATCTATCTAGTAAGAGGGTAGCATACCTGTAGGGACATGGCCTTGTTCTATATATCCAAAATGATTGTGTCTATCTACTGTAGTAATAAGGTAGCATACCTGAAGGGACATGACCTTACTCTGCAGCTGCTTTTTCACACGGCTCTCTTGCTGAACCTCTGTTGCCAGGTACTGCCAGTGCTGTGACACTCTCAGACAGCAGAGCAGGGAGGCGCTATCCAGGCGGCCTGAGGGAAACAGTCACACAGAGCCTTACATCATACAGGAGTTGGCCCGCCACCATCTTACACATGGGCTTGGGTTCACTTTCAACTTTCTCTTCTTGGACAAAAAAGAGCACCAAGTGTATTAGCAACCACTAGTCCACTGCACTCAGTATGGAACTTTTACCCACAGTTCTATTTTCTCTTCTCATTGTCAAGGCAACCATGCATGTCATAACAATGCTGGCATTCCAGAACACTATAAATATTATGGTTCGTCTGGTTCTGTTCATCTTGGGTTCTAAAGTATTTGTTATGGCAAAGATCATGGAATACTGAGCAAGATAAGGCATCATAATACATTTCAATGGGAGCAAACTGGAATACTTCCTGTCTGCATAAATGCATTACATCACAATAAGAAAGATTCTTTAAGTCTGCATAAATCATTACATCACAATAAGAAAATATTCTTTAAGTCTGCATAAAGGGGGATTTTTCCCCCCTCCCCCTTGCAAAAATAGAACCAGGAACTGAACAAGCGTTGACACCTCTCGCTCCGCTTGAATCCTCTCTGGTTATGGTGCTAGTACATCATCCATCCAAGATCATGTAGTTTGAAGCAAGTAGCCTCCCTGAGTAGCATCCCAGTAGCCACCCACCCCCGACACCGCCCCCCCTCTCTCTCTTCCACACACACACACACACATACTCCCCATTCAAACACATATATGCAAGTTGCAAGTGGCAACCATGGATTCCCAACTATTGGAGCACTGTTGAAGTGTCCTTGATCAAGGCACCTAACCTTTAACCCCACCGGACCTCGCTTTAGAAGGCAGCCCACTGCCGATCTTTCCCCTGTTCTAGTGCATTCCATACATCCTTAAAGGAGAAGAGGCAAGGTGCGGCAAGGTGTTAAGTGGTTTGTTTCTCTTGTCACTTTCACATTTACAGGCTATTAGCGAGGAGTCGTTATTGTGTTTTTGTTTCCCCTAACTGTCTCCATGGTGACCTGACTTGGTTGCCCTGGACAATAGTTAGGCCTAAACCTCCTGGGAGTAGTATGACTTGTTTTGTTTTTGTGTGTGTGTGTGTGTGTGTATGTGTGTGTGTGTGTGTGTGTGTGTGTGTGTGTGTGTGTACAATATGTCTGTATTGATAGTAGACCTTCTACTCACACTTGTGATCACTGCAGCAATGAACGCACACGCACAAACACACAAACACACAGACACAAGCACACACACACACACACACACACACACACACACACACACACACACCCACACACACAATAGATAGACAGCTAATACCTAGACATATAGACAGACAGACAGATAGATAGAAATGTAGATATACAAGCAGACAAAAAGAGAGAGGACATTTGTTTTTACCCAGAATCCTCTTGGCGATGTGAACAGGGAGCTGTCGGATGAAGTCGCGGTGACGGCCTACTCCAGAGAAAGAGCGATAGGACTTTGGCACGACAGTGAGGGCGGGGTCAGGGTCATCTGAGCAGGTAGATTCTGATTCGGTAGATTCGGTGGCCTCTCCCTCCGCAAAGCCGGACGTTAGGCTTCCATAGCCGGCCAAACTGGCATCATTATATCTGGTATCCGCAGCTGCTCACAGTGGACACACACACACACACACACACACACACACACACACACACACAAACACACACACACACACACACAGATGACAGAGAAATGAATTAACTCACTTATTCACTCACATCAAATAGCACACATCGAAAGCAACCCAAGATTAGGCCTACATTATTTTTTAAAAAGGTAGCAATATTCTGTAAAGACATGGTCATTGACGTCCAAAGTTAATCATGAAGCCAAGCCAACCAACCATGCCCCCAATGTGACCCTAATCTCCCCACACCCCCTAGGCACTGCAGCAGTATCATCTTACTGGTCAGAGAGCCACAGCCTGTGTCCACTGTAGTCTCCATTGCGTCATCCTCATGCTCCTGGCAGTCGTATGGCAGGTCCACAGCTCCATACACAGAGCTGGCACTAATCAGCAACTCCAGATCCGGGTTCCTGTCTGAGCTGAAGGAATAGTGGGATTCTGGTATGGAGGCCAACTCTGTGGCATCCCCCTCCATGCCACCTAAGGGGCAAGGAATCAAGGAAGTTTATCTGTCACATTCATATGATTACTGTGGTGTTCATTTATTGGTGGACCTCACCTTTAATGACACAGGGGGTTATGGGATAAGACACACAGAGTGATGGGAGTGAATAAGAAGAGTGAGCAGAATGAGTTTGTGCAATTGGAGTGAAATAAACAAGCCATGTTACCAGGCTAAACCAGAAGCTTGTTTCCATTCTCATGGAGTAAAACAGTAAAACACAGACTATTACAATTACTGGTGTAAAAAATAAATAAATAAATAAATGTAGCAAAATAATGTCTGGTGTCAGCCTATTTGTGCAAGGTACTGAAGTGAGGATAAGAACGGAGATGATGTGAGATATGATGAGATTGAGATGGGTGGGTGTCAGAGAGAAAATATGTTTTATAATAGCTATAGGCCTATTAGCGCATCATCTGACGTGAGTGAGGTAAATAGGCCTATACTCTGAATAATTCTAAACCTGTATGGGCCTATGGAATGCGCCATGCGAAATAGACTATGCGGGACACAAGGTATCCCAACAATTTTTGATTATGGCTACACAACTCAGTATTTCAGCTATACAATCCCGAATCATACTTTTTTTATAAGAGCAACGCTATTGCCTCAGCAATGCCTGCTCTTGAAGTTTGTAGGGCAACTCATTTTCACTATTTAATTGATAGTGGCATTAGGCTACGCAAAATGTGGGAGGGTCGGTTGTAAACGACTGTAGCCTATCTCAATACAGTGTATGATGAAAAAACAGATGGCTAGAGTAGAGAGAATAGCCTAATTCTCACCTGATCTGAAAGTGAGCGCATCTCTTTTTTCTCTGACAAGCAGAACATGCGCCAGATTTCCAAGGATGAGAAGGAGTTCCGTGTCGCACAGAGATAAAATCCCCATAAGGTAGTTTGACTTTATCCAGTTCGAGGTGTAGCGGAACCAGTCCCATGTCTCAGTTATCCGATCTCTCAGTATCTTGGGGTTCAGAGCTCGACTTGAATTACAGTGGGATGCGTCTCCAGACAGACCTGGTTTTAGCCGAGACCTTGCGTAAGTGACATCCTTTCCCTTGGTCACGTTCAACAAATTCCTTATGTTTTTGAGAATGCCGGAGTTTTCGCATCGAGCGAGAAGACCACAGAGGAACTTTCTTTTTGCTAATCCCCCTGCTTTTAAAAACCATTCTGTGGTCTGTAAGAATATTGAAGAAAGAACACAAGACTGGCAGTTTCCACAGCTGAACCCAGAATCTATAACTTTATCTTCGCAGGGCCAGTCGAAGCCGACAAAATCCGCCTTGCCCCCTAAATTCCTCATGCGTGAAATGTATGTTTGCCCAATCACTAAGCTAAATATTTTTAATGTATAGGCTAGGCCGCAAAATATGGCAGGCTACAGCATGCAACACAATTCAGAAGTATTTTCTGTAATTTCCAAAGGCTATGAGACTCGCGTCTTGGCCAGGTAGTCTTGTTTGAAATCTTTCGCTTCCTAGATGGAGTTTTCCAACGTTGCTATGCAACAAGTAGTCTAACTAATCAAGATCAGAGAGCTTTGAAACAACCGGAGCGCACATGATGTCAGATAAATAAATCTGACCATGAGATAATCGTCATAAAAGTAAGCAAGAGTTCAGATGCAAAAGCCACTAAAATCCATTTGCAATAGTAGGCCTAAAGTTAGCCTTCTATCAAACACTGAATCAGAGTAAGGTTTGCCTGCTTCAGTTCAGTCGGGCCTATCACATTTTTATATTTTTGTTTGTAGGCCTATTTTATATTGATAATGATATATGATAAATGTCAGAAAAAGACAAGCTATTTTTTAAAAGCCACTAAAATCCATTTGCAATAGTAGGCCTAAAGTTAGCCTTCTATCAAACACTGAATCAGAGTAAGGTTTGCCTGCTTCAGTTCAGTCGGGCCTATCACATTTTTATATTTTTGTTTGTAGGCCTATTTTATATTGATAATGATATATGATAAATGTCAGAGAAAGACAAGCTATTTTTTTTGTTTATTAACATCAGGGTTTAGCCTACTTTTTAAAGGCCTACCTACACTTAGGCCTACCTACACTTGTTTATAGTCAAAAGCATTCAAAGATGATTACCTAAAGCACATTCTTCACAATTTGCATTTGAATGGGACAAGTCAGACGTTGCAACTGCCCCCGGGCATGGGGACAGTTAGCCTACAACATGGTTCAGGTATGCGACAGGTAAATAATACAACTTACAGTAGGCCTATTAATATTAATATGAAAAAATAGACTAATAATATTTCAATGTAATTTAATTGACATAGAGTATGTGCCTAAACATAGGCTATAGGCTACATGTCTACATGATAAACCCAGGGACAGGACCTTTTTTCTCACTCATTTTTGAATCCGATATTTGGTGGCATCTGCAGGAGCCTATCTCAGACTTTTGAATTTGCGATAAGTATCAACAGACAGTCAGTCTGTTTTACCATAATTTGTGCAATCATTGCTGTTTCATTACCACGTCTCAACCAAATGTTAGCCAACTATGCCAACAGAACCATCAGCGAAGAACTATGCCAACACTGTGTCATCATCTTTGCAGATAGCCACCTCCAGTTCTGTTTGTGTCAGTTTTATCAAGGGTCAACACATGTTTTGAAAGCAGTTCTTAAAATGGCACGTTCACTCACTCCCACGTCTCTCCCCATCTCAATCCTCATCACTGTATGCCTACGCCAAAAGCCTGTTGTAGTCATAGTCATAGTCATAGTCATGTTTATTTATATAGCACAATTTAAAACAACCAAGGCTTGACCAAAGTGCTCAAAAAAGTAATAATAATAGTAGAAGACAAAAAATGAATAAAATCACATATACAAAATAAAATACAATAGAGAGAGAAAAGAAAGCTAAAATAATATGTACATACAGCCTATAAAATTACATACTTCATTTAAAAGCCATTAATAGCATATCACTAACTCTAAATGTTACTGGTAGCCATTTCTAGGGATCACACCCTAGCCTGGGCCCACCTATACTTCCTGCCGCTGCATGAAATATTGTATGGCCAAGGGGCTGGGAGGGCAATTTCCTCAACTCTCGAGCCGAAGAAAAATCAGGACTCAATGAGAAACAAGCAGGCTGAAGGAGGCGAGCTTTCGATGACTCTGTCCAGCTCTCTCCCATAACATTGCTAAAAATTTGATAGCATTTGATAGACGTTTAAATTAATCCTGACTGGAGTTCCCAGGCAATGCTGGTTTTGCCAGACAACAGTTAATTTTTGAACGTGGCGGTCGTGCAAGCCAGGCTAAACACACCCATCAATTTGGTGCATTTGGCTGCAAGCATCTTATTGAAAGCTGATTACTTCGCTTCAGTTTTTGTGTGCCCTCCCCCATCCCCCTAAACAACCCAACGTGTTTCTTCAGTGTCAATCGACTAACAAACATTGAGCACCTGTGCAGTGTTCATTTGATATGTTTGATTGCCCGGTGTCAATTAGGTTAGGTAAAGTGTTGTGTAGGCCTGCCTGCCTTTGCTCAGCATTAATCGATACATTCAGAATTAAATCTAGCATTAATAACCATGCACATCATACACGTTTATCTGCTGCTTTGCATTTATTAGAACTGACGAACTCTTCCGGTGCATCCCATAATTCCTTTCCACTTGACATGGTAACCATGGACACAACAATAAGTTTTCTATGGGCTGGGTGGGACAAAATGCTGCCGGGGACACTATGCCATTTTGGCTGTAGTGGACTAGCGGCATAAAAGGCTTTTTTTTTTGTCTTGCACTTGTTGGAACATGCTGATAGCAAAATGTTAGCCATGCCACACTGTAGCTATATCATTTCAACCTAAAACATGTTCGCTCTTTGATAATTTTCACCAAATTAGATGTTTCCCTTCATTGTTCTGCAAAACAGTTTCACAATGCCCTGCTTGATAGTCTTAATTGTGTGTGTGTGTGTGTGTGTGTGTGTGTGTCTGCCTGTTTGCATAATGTTTGTGTGTGTGTGTGTGTGTGTGTGTGTGTGTGTGTGTGTGTGTGTGTGCCTGTTTGCATAATGTTTGTGTGTGTGTGTGTGTGTGTGTGTGTGTGTGTGTGTGTGTGTGTGTGTGTCTGTCTGTCTGTCTGTCTGTCTGATTGTCATCATTGAAATGTCATCATTTGTGGTGAGAGCAATACAGAAGATTTCCAGTGTAGTAAGTCTTGCAAATCTGTCAAATCATGCACAAGCACATGTACACACACACACACACATCCATTCTTTCCATGCCCACCCCACCCTGACATTTTTGGGGGAGTTAACCAGACTTGCCATCTATATTTAGTAGCCATCTTCCTGGTTAAATTATCATTGATGCTTCCTTGTCTTGTGAAAATCATCTATCAAAATGCTCCTCAAGGGCCTTAGTTTGATCATTTGTAAGTAGTGTAAAATGTTTTGAACGATTTTAATCACAATTCGTAAATTATGACATTAAATGCAGAAATTAATAGATTGTAACCTCAATATTTTAGATTATGCTATTATTTTTTAGAATTTGGGAATTGGTTTTGGAAATTTCCATTTCACTTCTATCACAACTAGCTTAAAACTAGCTTGTAGCCATTATCTTGCTATAATATTGTGAATTAATGTATTTGCTGATGACATGTGGGATAAACTACTGTACAATCTTCTGGTGTTTGTCTAAAAAATTGATGAGGTTTGTTCCATGTCTTCTGCGACTCCATTTAAGGAAACAAATGAAGCAATGTGATTCAATTTTGCTGATCTTTTTTCACCTTTTTCAGTGTTTGCCAGTTGTTCCGGCTTGTCAATTGAACTTGAACGAGGTATGTGAAATTACTTTTATTTTAACATCAATACTTGGGAGCTATAGACACCTTGATGTGAAAAGTTCTCACACCAAGTTTCCTTGATTAAACATTGGGCCACATGCAAACTGTATTGAAAAGAAATCCATTTTAAAAGATAAAGCAGTTTAAAACAGCGATGATTTGCCACTTACAGAGTCAGTGGTGGCGTGTGAACATAAAACTATGACCATCGACTGTGGTAAGAAAATGTAACATCAGATTTTTATTTATTTATTTATCTCTTTGAACCTTACGCAACCCACTTTGACAATATATTTTTCACAGGACAAGATGTCATAAAAATTCTCAGCAGTAATTATGGACGAACAGACAAGAAAACTTGTATAGCAGGACGCCCAAAAATCAAATTCAGAAAACTGACTGCCTGCAGCCAAAAGCTTTGACGAAAATGACGAAGAGGTGATTTGTCTTGTATAAATAATTTTACAGTGAGAAGTGATATAATGTTTATGTACATTTAATTTACATACAATTATGCAAATGTAGTAGGCCTATATTGTGGCAAAATTGGTAAATATCTTTACTCACCCACAGATTTCATTAATATTCTCTAAAGAATGTTTAGTGCTCGCCTGAAATTGAATATCGAAATTGTATTCCTTCCAAGGTGCAACAAAAAGACACGGTGCTCTGTGCGTGCATCAAACTCTGTATTCTCTGATCCATGTGGTGGCACTTTCAAATATTTGGAGGTGACCTACGCTTGTCTTCCAGCAGGTACTGTATATCCAATTAACAATCATGAGATTTGTCATAGGCCATTCTCATTTGTTATGTTTACCCACTCTCAATTTTTTTCCCCTTTGGTCCCCCCAGAGAGGCCCATTCCTGTTTTCCACCCAGAGAGTAGCATTACATGTGAACACTCAGTTGGTACCATTTCCTGCGGTAAGTATCCTTTTCTCTATCAATGCTGATAGGGTCGTAGCAACAGGACTGGCAAACCAGGCAATAGCATGGGGCCCCACGCTGAAAGCGCCCCCAAGATTGACTGTTTAATCAGTTTAGTAGGTGAAAAAAACACCATGAAAAAAAATGACTTTAAACTGGAGTTAGACAACTGTACAATACAAATACTTATATATATATATATAAGATGCTTGAAGATTATAACAATGTGGTTCATGTATTTATGGGGGGTGAAGGACCCCCATGTCCTGTTTGCTTGGGGCCCCTAAGTACCTTGAAATGGCCCTGAATGCTGACACATGTTCCATTGCACCATGGTCTTGCAGTGATCCATTTCTTTACATTTGCAGATGGTGTTATTCGGATAATCGATGCCAATTATGGGCGGCGAGATACATGCACCTGCTCCGATGGCCGCCCAAGTTCTCAGACATCTAACGTGAACTGCATCAGTCAGACCTCCAGGGCAAAGGTGTTTGAAATGTAAGACTGAAGGAGTAGTTTATTATTATCATCATCATCATCATCATCATTATTATTATTATTATTATTATTATTATTATTATTATTATTAAGGGTTTGAAATGTAGAGAGTGAAGGAGTAGTTCCTGCATTATGATGATAGCCTACTACATTAAAATAGAGAAATATGTCTTTCAGATGTTTTGTTTCTCAGCTGTTTTATTATTGTTATTATTATTATTGTTGTTGTTGTTGTTGTTTCATTACTTTTTTATTATTATCAAGGAAGTTTCACTGATAAGGTGACTAATCTTAAATATTTCACAGGTGTGATGGTAAAAAATCATGTGACTTGCCATCCAATAATAGAGTGTTTGGAGACCCATGCGGTTCAACATACAAATACCTAAATGTGTCTTATACCTGTATGCCTTGCGGTGAGTATTCTATATGCTTGCATTTGATCATGGTGATTTTTTTATTCCTTATACATTTATGACTTATCAACTTCATCTGACTCCACAGGATTTTGACATCTCGTAATGAAGCCACAATTCTGCCTTTGCACAAGAGCCTGAAGATTTAAGACAATACATGATGCTGTTGTCGTGAAAAAGATGTTAAATGTAGGTAGGCATGTGAGAAGTAGGCAGAGGATACTTTCATATTCCCCGATGCTATTACAATATATTCTCTTTTTTTTAATGTTTCCTTTTAAGCAGTTTTTTTTTAAAAATAATCAAAAGCAGCACTGAAACATTATAACGAATAAATTGAGCTTTGAAAACTATAAGCAAGCAAACAGTATTTTTATTTCTGCAACTAATCATTAAATCTAATAAAGATATTAACAATGACGCAAACAAGCACAATCATTTGTGAACTTGTCTTGTGAATTCAGGAAACTGATAGTGTTTGGAACTAGCATGAAATCACTGTATGACCACATTACACAACAAAACAAGACAAATATATAAGCAAACATTTCATTAACCTTAACACTTTTGTTGTGTACCATCTCATATGCCCTAGTTACGGTTTACCACTATAAAAATAAATATTATAGGCTATAAAAAGGTGTCTTATAGGGTAGTGATACTAATTTATTTAGAGTTGAAAGACTGCAACATAGAGGTGAAAATTGACTACACATACAGCAACATACTGGATATAAATTTGATGCCATCCTGGCCTCAATCTCAAGTAGGCCTAGATAGAGGTTAGAACTAGCCTGACATAACCCGCCCATAATACGAATGTTCATCCGTATCCATGGTCTGGGAACGGTCCTCTGGGGCGTGTTTACATCGGTAGAGAGTCTACCGGCCAATAAGCGAAGCTGATTAGACGAGCTGTCCAATCGTTTCAAACCAGAAGTGAATGCCCTCCCCTCCGCAGTATAATCGCGTCAGGTTAAAGAACCTCCAGACCATGAATACGGATGAACAGCAGTATTATGGTCGGGCTATGTCAGGCTAGGTTAGAACAGGGGTTTCAACTGGTTCAGTCCTAGGGACCATAATTCTGACTAAGAATAGAAGTAACCGGCAGTGCGGGGATGGTATAAACAAAGACATTGCAACAAATTATAGCCAGCAACCACCATATTTACCCATATGCAGAGAGTTCATTCTTACACGGAATTATTTCTCAAATCAAGTTTTCAAAAATCAATTCCAACAACTCTAATCCCACTTTAAGTTGTAACTGAAACTAGTCACAGACCATCTGCAATGTTGACGTGGGCCACTAGGGGGCATGGGCCACCCTTTAAAAACCCATGGTAGAGCATTCCTATGGAAGGCTGGTCATCTTGATGCCCATTAGTACCCTTATTTATACAGCATGTCGCCATCCTGCATCGCCAGTGCCCAGTGGCGGCTCCAGAAATGTTTCCTCAGGGTTGTAGAGGAGGGGCACAGGTTCCAGGAGGGGGTGGAGATGCATGGATAGGCTATTATTTCATCCGCAACCACATCACAAAACCCATCATCTGTCCCAAAGCCGTTTGCATGGCAGTGCCTGTACAGTATGTACAGATGTACAGTATCTAGCTGAATATATGATATCCCCAGGGACTACAGGTGCAGATTAGCAATTGCTGTCATAACCTGGCCCGAGACAAATTTTCCTGTATCTCAGGTTAAATGTTAATTTGGGCATCGTCCCTGTTTCAAATAAATTGATTTCTTTTCCTTGAAATAATTAAAGGACCACTGATAAAATGATAATAGCAAAATATGAATAAACTTAGCTATGAAACAAAAATAAGAAGTCTTTACTGTGAAGCTGCAGTTACAGCCAGATGAAAGTGCATTTGACTAAAAGCTAATATTTGCCAAATGCATAAGAATTACCTGTCGTCAAGTATTGTAGTCAAGTATCTCTGTGTGTCAATAAATGTGCTTTGAAATCAGTTAAAAAAGTAGCACACGAGCAAACTGGTCATTTTTGTTTTGGCTCAGCAGTAAAGTTGGTGAAATGTCACATATTCTAGGCTCTCAGCCCTTGGTTTATGGATTTTTGGACTAAGTGCCATAACTAAAACAAAAATCAAAGACTAAAAAGAAACATATCAAGATTAAAAAAAATCATATCACAACAGTTTAAAACAACAGTGCAAGAAAGTAACCCATGACCATATTGCAATGAACAAAACACAATTAAGACATCATAAGAGAATCCTAATTCGTAGGTTCAATTTAAGGAATAATAAAGTATATTTGGAATATGGTATAGAAAGAAAAAAAAAGGCTAAAGCTTTCAAAAAGTATGTGCCTTACTGTAACATAGAGTATACTGTAGGCTTCATCCCAATTAACCTGAGGATCTATAGGCCACATTTCCCCTCTCACTTTTGGGTCAAACTGTTTTGGTGGCACCACCAGGAGCCTAACTTTCACACACTTTTTTGAATTTGAGATAAGCAACAATTTGTCATGACAGGATTTCAGTTACTTTAAACCTCAACTACCCCATTCAGCTCTGTTGTGGTCCAAGAGAGGACGAAAGATGCAACGCAATTTGCCATTGTTTGTGCTGTTTCATTACCACGTCTCAGCCAAATGTTCATGCGGTGATCGTCTAAGGCGCAAACAGCAGACACCTAGTCTTACAGTATAAACCACAGTTCCAGCTGTGTCATCACAACTTTGCAGACAGCTACTATCACTTCTGTTTGCATCAGTTTTATGAAGGGAAAACAAGTGTTTTGAAAGCAGTTCAACACTCACTCAATGTGTTGGCTACAGGGCACAAGGTCAGAGGCAGGAGTAGTCTCTCTGTGATGCCTTTTCTAAAGAGATGCCATTAACTCACATGTTAATGATGGGCTGTGGTTGCATATTTTACAGTAATATTTATTTAAAAATTGATAATTAATTGCAATAAAAAATATTACAGTAAAGATTCATCGAAAAACGTTAGTTATATCATGTCGACCTCAGTTAATCGAATTTATTTAACACCAAGTAGATGTTTGTTATTGTTGTTGATGTAGGTAAATAGGAAAAAGCAAATACTAATAAGAAAAGTCACATTTGGCCATCGTGACACCTGGACATTTCTGACTATTTACTGAGAAAGCTTGAGTTACACAACTTTCCTTTCTCTAAGGAATGAGGATGACACTCCCTTCTAGGCACTAGTGTGCAATTGTGCGTGCGTGCGCGTGTGTGTGTGTGTGTGATTGCAACAGAGATAAAAAAAAAAAAAAGCATGTGCGTGTGGTGCATCTCAGTGTGTGTGTGTGTGTGTGTGTGTGTGTATGTGCGTGTATGAGTATTTAAGATGGCATTCTAAGGAACTCTCTCTACTCTTCACTGTGCTGAGAGAGATTACCTGAGAAACAAACATCCACTGCTCCTGGGCCTTCATCCTGATCAACTAGTTGACTGGTCCAACTTTTCTGCAGCTTCTCTCAAATCTCCCTTCTCCAGCTTCAACCACCCTCCCACTCCAGCCTCAACCAACATGGCATCTCAGGTGCACATCTAACATTCTAGTTGTGTTTCGCATTCTAAAAATCTAATTTTAATTCTTTGTCAGATTCTTTGAAGACCATGGTTAGTCACAATCTGAGGTAAAAGACGAAAGAAAACTGTAGCTGCAATGCGAATCAAACATTGCATTTCAATAAGTACCATCTCCAGTGGTCACTGAACAATTTGAAATCTCATTTGCAAGGTTTTAGAACATTTTTACCTCACATTGTTTAGACGCTTTAGAGGCTTTGTGTTGGTGTGAATTCAAGATTCATGATTCAAAAGGCCTAACTTTTTCACAGTAGTAACAGAAAAAATGGCTTGAATTGATGAAATAAAGACGTATATTAGTCCATGTTTAAGACACATAAGATATTATGATATCAAGATGATTCAAATTTTGAGATGTGGATGTGAAATATCTGTTCTATTCTTCATATTCTTCTCCAGATGCACACATTATTGATTACTGTAATTAAACTTGGCAGAAGAAGCAATGTCATCATACACCAGTAGGCTACATTTTTCATACATGTATGGCTTTTCTCAGTAGGCTACATTTTTCCCTTCTAAGGGCCCTTGTTCCCTTTGGTAGTGGTTTTCAACCCCTCAGATGAATTAATAATACAACTGATAGACATTGTAAAGCCATGCACTCTTTGGTAGCTCATGCCCTCAGGCATGTAGGCTACATCCAATCCCCCACAGTGACAAATAGCAGATTCAAAGAAACACATACGTGGTCTGGTTTGTGTAAACAGGTTCTTCACCCAATTAAAGAATACAATCTCCCATATCATTTAACACAAAACAGTTAAATGTTGTATTGATGTACAGTAGGCTACAGATCAAGTAGATAAAACACAAATACAATTCATAGAAAATGGTCCTGATATGAGATTCTAATCTTAAAATGTGATTGAATTGCTTGAGGGATGGTTTGTTAATATTAGTGTTGTACCATAATACCCCTCCTGACAAATCTTTTGCAGTTGCAGTTTAACCACTGCATACACAATAATGAAATGCTCACATAAATCACAGAAAATATGTCAGCTATAACAATAACACAAACAAACAACATGCTTTACTGAGTTCAGACAGTGACAATGTACAGGCTGAAAGAATATAGGTGTTTATTTTAAAGACCCAAAGTTCTGTGTAAAATTACATACAAAAATGTAATGAAATTCACACACACACACACACACACGAAATTGTGGAAAAGTGGAGAGTGAGCTCATTCAACATCACCCCCTCCTCTTAAAAAAAAAAAAAAAAATTTGCATGGTGCATGGTCCATTTGCATGGAATTTTGTCTTTGGCCTCACAACATGAAACATAAGGAAACATAAACACAACACAAAAGGACTTCAGACATATTCTACAGGGCAATTACATACATATACAATACAACAAAACACTCAGTATGAATCCATAAATAAAGTGAATAAATATGTGCTGACCCCTTCATGTTTTTTTTAAAGATTAAGGTCAGTTTGAAGGATCTCTTAAAAATATTTCGTGTTGCAGTGTGTACCCTATATCTCCTTAGCCTGACATAGCCCGCACATAATACGATTGTTCATCTGTATTCATGGTCTGGGGACGGTCTTCATGGGCGGGTTTACATCGATAGAGAGACAACCGACCAATAAGCGAATTAGACGAGCTGTCCAATCGTTTCAAACCAGAAGTGAATGCCCTCCCCCCGCAGAATAAACACGTCAGGTTAAAGAACCTCCAGACCATGAATACGGATGAACAGCAGTATTATGGGCGGGCTATGTCAGGCTAATATCTCCTACCAGTGGGGAGTTTAACAGAATTCTGCCACAATGGGTGAAAGGGATCCAAAAGTATTTGTGAGGCTTTCCTCCTAGTCTGACTTTCATACAGGTGCATCGGCAGCTGCCTCTGAGGGGCCAGAATGAGTTTACTAGCTGTGTTGATTATTTTTGTGAGTTTGCTCTTCATTGTGAGTTTGCTCTTCATTCCCCGGTTCCCATACCAGCAGGTAATATTGTAGGCAATAATGATTTCAAGTAAGAAGATATATACCGTTTGTACTGTATACAGTATATCTGCTAAATAGTAAATGTTAAATAATAACCATGAATATATAAAGTTTGGTGGATTTCACATCATTACACTTAAAGGAGCGGTGTGTAAGAATTCCAAATAATCATTAAACGCTCCCTGATATGTCACCAGACATGAAGGAATCGTGTGCATTTTGAACACTGATATCATTGACAGTTGTAGTCCAGCCAGAGTATTTGCATTTGAAAAGCTA
Source organism: Sardinella longiceps (assembly GCA_027497455.2). Classification (NCBI taxonomy): domain Eukaryota; kingdom Metazoa; phylum Chordata; class Actinopteri; order Clupeiformes; family Clupeidae; genus Sardinella; species Sardinella longiceps. The sequence goes on along the minus strand of JAODXP020002491.1, from coordinate 4,637 downwards.
AGTTGCAGCCCACAAGTAATGTTTATGTTGTCATTTCAAGTGGTATTTGTGTTGTTGTCATTGTCAAGACCTTATTATGCTTCTGAAAAATATCATGACACGGTCAGAAATAAAACAAGGATATGTATAGGAGATGCTTTTCAAAGATGGAGACCTTCTTCTCCTTTAAAAATCATCTCCTTTAAAAATCACCTGACATTAACAGGACAATTTACAAAACCTGTAGGTCTATTGCTTCCCTCAATGGATTCCCATTTTCATCCTTTTGATCGTCTTGAGTCTGATGATGGCATAATACGCTCCGTAGAAAGGGCAGAAAGGCATAAATAAGAAGAGGTATTGCAATGATATTGAATGAAAAACTGAGCCCAATCATCCAACATGGTGACCATGACCAAAAGCAATCTGTTGATATACAGTAGATAAGATTCAGGTGATCTGTCAGTAAACTGTCAGTGATTTGTCAGTAGACTAGCACTTATGCAAGACATTATAAGCAAGGAAGCAATGATACATAAATACAAAATGTGAATATGTTCCCATGCATACTTCAGAATTGCTAAGAATCTATAAATAAATGACTGCATTTCTATTAGATATTTGACTTGCCTGGATTATAACTGGGAACATCCTTCTTGTGGTCTTCTTGATCTAAAATAATAATAATAATAATAATAATAATAAAAAATCAGAAAAAGATGAGTGTAGTCGTGTTGTGTGAGTTGTATAAAAGCAATAACCAAATTACATGAAAAGAGCTACTTCTTGATTTTTGTAATCTTCTGTGAATTACTTTTGCAATTGGCTAACAGAATAATTAAACATTAATTTGTTAGTAACCAAAAATAATTATTATTCAATTATTATGTCATAGTTACATAATAAAACAGAATGACCATACCAGACTCAATGAGAGTAACATCAACTTCACACAATGTTTTGTTACTCCTGCTGCCGATGACTGTGAACATGCCTCCTTGTACCAAGTTGGAAAGCAACATAGTGCCATTCTGCACAGATAAGGTCATGCCTCCTGCAGCTTGTGAATCACTGAATACTCTGCCGTTGTCCACAATGAAGGCCGTCTGCGGTGTTGAACTTCCAATCTGAGTAAAGTTCAGCTTCACCTGATCCTGGCTCCACAGATTTATGGTAACATTCCCACTGGAATTAATGTTCTTCATATAAGCTGTGAAGAGAACCAAACACGTTAATTTGATTAAAAAAAATAAATAAATAAAAAATAACAGCAGGTTTCCATACTTTCATTTTGACATGGTACACATTTCACTAACTCTTCTATGGTCTGCGAATAAGTACTACTACACTTTAATTTGCCTTTTATTAATAGTCCAGAGTACCTCCAACTCTGGCCCTGGGGGTTCGTTCAGATTTGCTAACAGATTTGGTAACACGGGCAAACATGTTTGGAATGCAAACATGTTTGGAAGTATTTCCTTAAGTTAGACGAATCTAAACACACCTCTGTAGTTCAAACAGAATGAGGCTATAAACTCATTACTAAAACTAAGAAAACATCTATTTTTCAAGTTCTATTTTATGTTTTCCCACAGCCGTATTCAGTAAGCTGCAGTTTGGAAACACTACAGACTATCAATTTAATACTAGCTGATTCATGTTCACAACAACACTCATACTCACGCTGAAGGTCAAGATGAACACTCCAGATATCCCTACGATTGCAATAGTACATGTACCAGCCTCCATCTCCACACCACACTTGGTTAATGATAAGCGTGTTGTCCAGTATTTGCACTCTGTTTTGAAAGTGTGGCCCCACATTACAGTTTCCCTGACTGCAGGTAATGACAAGGTGAGGCACATCATCTTGCAGGAGCTCCCACATCTTATCCCCCTCACATGATGCTTTAGAGCTTAAGGTGACATTTCCACTGATCTCTGCTTTTTCCTTTGAGAAGTGTGGGTTTAACACACCCGTGGACACTGCAAGAGATTGTATTTGTTAGATTGAGAAACAAAATAATTGCAGCGACACAATTCATCAGCATGGGAAATATAAACCTAAAAACTTACCCAACAGTGACAAAATAAGGACCAATTTTGCGTTGTATCCCATGAACCCTGTGAACACACCACATTTCATCAATTACCCCTCTATAATGTTGTCGACCATTGATAGGTTTAGGAATAGGTTTCTAAATTGAGAGTGACTGTTTCACAGTGACATGTGGGCAGATCGGTGGGCCCTGAATACAGTATGGGCCAGATAATAATAATAATGATAATAATAATTGTTTTACATTTTTTGTGTTCCATCAGTGTGTTCTCTGTATTTCCACTGTATACCGGTTGTATTGTATGCCTGTGGAAGGTTTTATTATAGGTGAATGGGGGGATTATAGATATCCTGACAAAACTTCCTTATAGTTTATTATTTACATCAAGGTAAAACTTTTTAGTGTTGCAACTTCAGTGTTTCCCACAGATTAGGTAGCAATTTGTGGTGGTCCACTGTGCCGATGAGGGTGGTGACCAGGGGGGAGGGGCGTTGACCGGGCGATCAACGTCAGGGTGGGAGATGGCCAGGGGGAGGGGGCGTTGCCCGATGGGGCACAAATTTAAGTTGGCAACAGCCTTACTTTATTTACTGAACAAAAAAAATAAAGTAGGTAAAGTTTAAAGGCTACAATCACAGTGCAATTAAGTGCAATTAGATATTTCTGGAATTGAGTAGCCTATTATTTCATCAATTAATCAAGTAATGGGATAAAACTTAATTTTGAGGTTTTAAACAGCAATATCAATGAAATCCCTGTTAAAATGACCAAGCCGTTGGCTATTATTCTTCATCAAAAAATGTATTTATCCCAACTGTTCAATGTAAAAAAAGAAACCTTTTCATTAAGTGCATGTGTCATCTGACATTGTACCAATTACTTGCAGAACAGCCACACTCATGGCACAATCATAAATTGCTGAGAAACAGGTCACATGAATTAAATTCAACTTGACGAATAAATGTTATTTGCCATTCGTTTAAGGTTTACAGAAAGTATAGAGGACTGTAGGCCTATCTCCTGCACCAAATCAATAAGGAACATATATGCACGATGTGGAGACCGGCAGGGAGGGAGCTGCGTCTGTGTGCGCAACAGAAGGGAGACAGGAAGAGAGCGCAGGTAGTGGACGGCCCATTTGTTGCGCGTGCTTTCCAATTCTATGGTTAATCATTATAGGCATAGGCAAGAAATTATTGCAAATACCGTAAGTAGCGCTTGTGTTTATTGATCGTAAATCAACTAGCGTTGACAGCTAACTTTGACGCTTTGATGACTTTAGTGAACTGCTATTAACGTGCAGGTTTTTTTTTCTGTAAAGATGAGCATTGACAATTTTGGAAAGCCACGTCCACAGGCTACACATATTCTCTTGATTAAACATTAAAACACAGCCCTAGGTGTTCTACCCACGATCATTGTATTCCAGTTGTCTATTAATTAGCCTCTTCCTTTAAACTAATAATGTTGGCGTAGCAAAAGGTAACATTGCCGATGGAGCAGTATATGTAACTTTCAGATGACGGTATTTGGCCTCATCGGCAGTGATAATGATGCGACCGGCCTTTTTATCTAGGTCTATTAGCAAATGGCACTCCCAGTAGGCACTTACAAAAGAGGGATAACAATCAAACTGCAACACAATACTAGTAAGTTGCTTTGGATAAAAGCGACTGCTAAATGCATAAATGTAAATGTAAATGTAAAAAAAAATCCGGGGGACGTAGGCAAGGTGGCGGGCAGTTTTTGACAAGGCGCCTTAGCTTTAAAGCGCTGTGGGAAACCCTGGTGCGCGCGTGTGGGAACGAGAAGAAAGGGCACTATGAAAGAATGGAACGATACAGGTGTGAGGGGAAATGGAACGATACGCAACAGATTTTTTTTTTCTTATTCGTGAGTCTTGCATAATTAAGTAAGTGGGGCATCATACAATATGGAATAATTATCTGCATGACCCTGTGCCATAAGGGTAATGCAAACTCCATGGACGTGCCAAGACACAGACAAGCTTTTATGGGAGATTACAGTTTTCCTATGAAGACTGCGAGGTTTATAGAGAAACATAAATATTACTCTATTCCTACCAAACAGGACAACTGAGTGAACACAGAAAAATGCTTGATGTAGACGTAAATGTAAAATACCAGTAAGTTGGTTTTGACGGGTTATGGACGTGACGTGTCTGAAAAAGGTTGTCAAAAACTACACAAAACAAGCGTGAATGGTGAATTGTGACCTGTAACAGTTGAAATAATAATAGGCTTATAAAAATAAACAACAACTGATTGCATTGTAGCTTTGTCTGTGCCATCACCCACTTTATGACCAGCCCCTCCATAGGCTAACATTATGCCTGAATAAGGTAAAACATGTAAAAATATATATCCTTTTGAAACTTGCTCAGCTGGTTATTTACTGTACATTGAAACAGTACTTTTTTGTATTGCAAGTTTCCTGAAATACTGTGTACATACATAGTCAGATTTTCCACAAACAGTTTGGTTGGTAGATGTAGCCCTGTAGGATTTTGGGTTAATGATTTCCCAAGCTGTATTTTTATTTTCCTTTTTATTGTGTTGATTTACTGCTAAAATGTGA
>JAODXP020002489.1:0-29288 GCA_027497455.2 Sardinella longiceps | reverse complement strand
TCGGCTCTCGAGACTTTTCACTTCTGCACTTGAATCCACTTTGACAGAACGCTCCTTTGCTCTGCCCCTTAGAAACTTTCTTAAAATTGAAATAGTCTTGAAATCACCTTCGAATCAATTTCTTTTTCCATCTCTACCTTTTCCCTACTTTTTCCTGATGATTGAAGACCTTTGATTTTTCTGTCCCTTTGAACTCCGGTGAGTTTTAATATGCCGCTAGCATTCGCTAGCGGGTGTTAGCTTGTTAGCTGCTACAGCCTCACTGTAAATGGGATATTTATCAACCTTAGCTGCTGAGCTAGATATTTATAAAACCAGTCAGAGATTGATTTTGAGAATATGTATGGTTAATGAATTGCTAATGTATCTAAGTGCTGTGTGTGAGAGTTTGACTAATGGATATATTAAATGGTATGATTTTATATATGACAGTTGATAGTGTAATAACGAACTTCTAGTTCGGAGACGTTAACTCTGGAATGTGTAGATGTGCAAGCACAGTAGCCTGTGTGTGTGTGTGTGAATGAGAGTGGAACCCTTTCTCGCTCTCCCTAGCCAGTGACGCTAGCATCGCTATAACAAGTAGGCTACACGGTTTGTGTACACTTGCTGTGTTCCACTTCCACTTAGTTCTATATACTTTGATTTAGAAATTTAGATCTCAGCTATGATAACTCAGAATTTTGTATATAGTATATGTATTGATTATTCTCTAAACTGCTATACGCAGATTGGTTTTTTTATGTACATGATTCTTCTGCGCTGGATGGCGAGTCAGTCCCTGGACCCCTCCTTGAAACCCCCTCGAATCCCTTGAACTGTTGACCCCCCTGTTGGACCCCTGGAACTCCCAACCCCCCTGGATCATTTCCCCAGATAAGCCCCTCATATATACTGATACCCTTTACACTCTACACACCCGGGTTTTGGACAATTTCTTTTAATATTTTATTTGATACTTCTCTTTTCATTTGATACTTTGAACTTTCTGATTTATTATTTTTATTTATTATTTACTTATTGATATTTAATATTTTGTGTGATTTTTGGTATTTGTTGATATATTGATTACTCTTGAAAACCAAAAGAAAAGAATAATCTATTTGTAATAAATTTATTTAATACTATTTCTACATTTTAAACCTGTGTTGTTGTCAAGTTACTCCCCCCTTTAGTCGAGCCTACAGTAGACTGGCCTATATAATTTAGAAGCACCTCCATTCTTAGTTTAGTTTAATTTAGAGCTAGAGGGGTGCTACAATAGCTATAGCAGTGAGTGTCATAGATGACAAGTAGTGCATGTAGCAAATTGAGCGAGCAGGTGTGTACATCTCACCTGTCCAGAGATCCATACATGACCCTGAGTGTGCGTACCACTCCCTCCACTACTGACTGCAGGTAGATGAGTGGCACTCTGCACACACACACACACACACACACACACGTTACAGCAAGTCATACCAGCCAAGCATATCAGCACAAAATTTCCAATACTCACCCCCCCTCCTAGCCTGGCGAATGCCAAACTAGAAATCACGGGAGATACCTACCTATTGCATCTCTCGTAGCGGAAGCATCGTTTACGATTGCCCAGTGCCGTTTATTGGGCGCTACGAATGTCTACCATAAGATGATATTCTGAGCATGTGTATGTGTGTATGTTCACCTGTCTGCAGGAAGGCCGATGACAAGCAGGTTGTCTCCCTCCTTCCAGTAACCCACGTGGACCAGCTGTCTCTTGAGCAGGAGAGATGAGCTGCAGAGCAAACAGAGGAAGTGACAGTAAACACATGAGAGGAAAGGAAAGGAAAGGATTGGGACAGGAGGGAATGGAGCCTGGGGAAAGGGAGGGATGTCATAAAGACTAACTGGCAGTGGCTCAGTGTTTGTGTGGGGAACTCAACATGCTTTAAGATGAGACATCAACCCGGCTCAAACTAAAAGCTTCTTTGACTCTTCTGTATGTGTTTCTCAATTGAGAAATGAGAATGTGTGAGTGTGTGTCACTGTGTGTATTGGTGTGTGTGTGTGTGTGTTGTGTGTGTGTGTGTGTGTGTGTGAGTGAGTGAGTGAGTACGGTGAGTACAGCCTATTTACAAATGAGAAGGTGTGAGTGTGTGTGTGAGCCTCAGAAAGTGTCGCTGTGTTTACTTGTGTGTGTGCATATATGTGTGTGTGTGTGTGTGTGTGTAAGAGAGAGAGAGGGAGAGAGAGAAAGATAGATAGATAACTTGTGTGTGTGTGTGTGTGTGTGTGTGTGTGTGTGTGTGTAGTCACCTGAGGATCTGTCCCCCGGTGACATTCTCCAGCATGTCACACAGTGTGAGGAAGATGCCTCTGACTCCCTTCAGCTGAGCGGAGGCCTCAGTCAGGGGGTACTGGTACAAGATCTCCTGCTGCACACAGACACAAACAATCTCCTTCAGAGCCTAGCTCACTGCCTACAATATAGCACTGGTGTTTGTTTATGTGAGAGAAAGACAAGGATGGAGAAAGATAGCAAGGAAGAATGATGTGAATGTGGGTGCACACATGTTACATATCAGCTAAAGAAACTGATAAATTAACCACCAAGGGTAGAAGGCACGGCAGGTTATTAGTACATGTAGGTCCACTTAGAAGCTACTAATGTTTTATAGAGAAAAAAACAACAACTATGTGCTGATACCTAGAATGGACACACTGTAACATTTCTGACCTAATCTTGCACACAATACCAATCTGTAGATAACAGCCAGGCATGGATTTCATTAAGTTTAACATGCCCTAGCACACACACACTCACTCACACACACACACACACACACACACACACAGCCAGTATACACACACACAGGGAAGCCAGAAAGCATACACACATACAGGACACAGAGTGCAGTGTGTAAAGACAGTCTTTGTATTAGCCTGCTTTTGGCTTTTGTGTGTTTGATTAGTATTCCATACAGCACCTCACAGCAGACATGAGAGAATGGGCGTAAGGAAGAGGGAGAGGGAGAGAGAGAGAGAGAGAGAGAGAGAGAGAGAGAGAGAGAGAGAGAGAGAGAGAGAGAGGGTATATAAAAAAAAGTATTTTCAAAGGAACTGCACCCGAGAGCAGTTGTAAGAAAAGCGAGGGAATCTGGAGCTAAACACCGACCAGAGAAAGAGAGAGAGAGAGAGAGGGAGAGAGAGAGGGAGAGAGAGAGAGAGAGAGAGAGAGAGAGAGAGAGAGAGAAAGAAAGAGAGAGAGTCTGTGAATGTGTACAAGAGAGATAGATGAATAGGAGTTAGAGGAAAAAAAAAACGAATCCCCATCTCTTCATGCATTCAATCACCCCTCACTCCCTGGGAGAGAGAGAACTGTCTTCATGATTGCATGTCACTCATCATTTGTCTCCCTCATAAACTTCCATTTAACCCACACAGTGAGAATGAAGTGTGCCGTCACACTGACTAACACTTCTGGCGTCAAGCTCAGCACAGATGAGCAGACGGGCCCTAAACTGCTGTGAATTCTTCAGCACTCACACTATTGTCCTTCTCCCTGTTTCTTTAACTGATCTACTGACTAACCTTTCAAGCCGTGTAACCAGGTAGCCATGCTGTGCCTCCTAACTTGGATTGTCGCTAAACATTCCCATGCTGTAAATTCAAACATGCAAACAGAGGCAACTGTGGATGTGAAAAGATTATACATGTACTTGTTTTTATTATTTTGTGTTGTTGTTGTTGTTGTTATTATTTTGCACAAGGGTATTTCCATTTGTGTTTCTCTTGCATGGACATCTCAATTTGGAGCTCAGAGGCAACAAAAGAAGGGCAGGAAGATTTAGAGCGAGCGAGAGAGAGAGAGACAGAGTGAGTGAGCGAGAAAGATTGCACAAACCTACAGAGTTCTTTTTCTGTTTTCAGAGTTTCAGACATGCTCTCACTTCACTATTCTCACAGACTTCAAGCTTATCCGTAGTGTCATTACTTACACAATCTGTAAGCTGACATCTTGTTTCAAAACAACACAAAAAAATAATTCTACATTTAATAGTATGTGTGTGTGTGTGTGTGTGTGTGTGTGTTGAACAGACCTCCTCATGCGTGGGCTCTGCGTCCAGGCGCAGCGACAGGTACATGACGATGTGGGGGATGTGAGCGATGGCCATCTGCAGCTCGACCGTGTCCTCCCCCACAGCAGACGCACTAGCTGGGAGACTGCCGGCGAGCCGCGACCTCTGACCCCCTCGTCCTCGGCGGGGAACGAACAGCCGACGCCATCGTCACCCGGGGCCGCCGCTGTCTCGAGAGTCAGCCTCACCTGAGGAGAAGAGCAGGGGGAGAGGAGACAGGACCAGATGGAAAAGTCATTTGGGGGAGAAGACAGGGAAGAGAAAAAAAAGGATAGACATAAAGAGAGAGAGAGAAGAGAGAGAGAGAGAGAGAGAGACAGAGAAAGGGGTAGGAAAAGATGCGGTGGGGGGAGAAAGTGGTGAGGGAGAGAAAAAACAGAAGGAAAGAGACAGTGGGGGAGAGACGTACTGTAAGAGAGAAATACAATGTGATTGTGGAAGCAGAGAAGCCAGTGACAAAGAGATCATCAGAAGCAAATGGGAAGAGACAAGGACAAAGTGTCAGTAAGGTAGAAAAGGGGGAAAAAGCTCATGGAGACAAGACTGAGCTGCTTCCACACACACACACACACACACACACACACACACACACACACACATATGTATACACACACACATCCTGACACACACACAGTGTTTTTTCTGGAGCCAAAACACAATCATTTTTACTCTTTTATGAGATTTAATAAAGAAATGTTGCATTTCTACAAGTCTTGTGTGTGTGTGTATTGTGTCATATGTAGGACTGAGTCTATGTGGCTCTTCCAGCGAGCACAGCAGGGAGCAGCAGCAGTATTACAAAGTTGGGCTCTGCTTTTATAGCAAGCACTTGGGTCAGGCCCTACTACTGCCTGGGAGGTCAGCTGTCTTCCAAGGAGCAACAAAGAGACACAGACAGACAGTCAGACACACACACACACACACACACACACACACACACACACACACACACACACACCCTATTTTTGTCATTTTGTGCATTTTCCTGAGTGCATGGCACACTTTCAAATTTACAAGCAAGTGAGTCCAGTGCACGAATGTAAAGGATTGAGAGACCATGTGTGCCCTATACAACTCTCTCTTGCTGGGGTGTACTGACCTGAGTGTGTGTGGTTGTGGCGTGTATGATATGTGCACGTGGGGTGTGTGTAAGATTTGTGTGCGTGTGCGTGCACAGTTCTGGGCGTCTGTCCCGGCAGTGTAATTTGCTCCATGCAAGCGTCCTCTAATCAGCCTGTGCCCGGCGCTCCACAGCGCCAAGCACTGCTCTCTTCCTGTGGCCTTCATCCCGCAGCACGCCATGGCAACCCAGCCCAACCCAACCCAACCCAACCCAGCTCGGCCCAGTCCGGACCAGCCCACCACAACCCCACCTTGCCCAGGCCCAGGGCCTGTCATTTCAGCATTCCTGCTTTTTCTGCTCCACTTTCAACTCTTTCTCAGGTTTTCTTTCTTAAGCTGTTTAGCTTCGTTAGTTTCAGTTCTTTTAACTGTTTAGCTCTTTAGCTTCAATTCTTTAGCTGTTTAGTGTCTTCAGTTTCAATTATTTAACTGTTTGGCATCTTAACTTCAATTCTTTAGCTTTATTTAGCTTCAATTCTTTTGTTGTGGTTTCTTTGGGCTTCAACTAGCAGTTTTCTTTTTTTTTTTTTTAGCTTGTCCGCTAGTTTCTTTCTTTCTGATTACTTTTCTTCTCTTGGCGCTCATTTTATGTGCCTTTTTCTTATTCTCCTCCCATTCCCTTCTCAATCTCACTCTCTCTCTCTAGTATTGCTTCTTCCCCCTGCTCTCTTCTTTCTCTTTCTTAGGTGGTGTTTTTAGCAGAGGCCAGCTGTATGGTGTCTTGAAATAGGATCAAAAGATGTCGCTTCTGTGGACGCTGTGGGCGTTTCCCCTCCAGAACAACGGATATGGTCAGGCACTACACTTGCTTTTTGGCCTCCCTCTGTGTGTGTGTGTGTGTGTGTGTGTGTGTGTGTGTGCGTGTGTGTGTGTGTGTGCACAACCTACAGCAAATTCAACACAAAATAAGCAGAAATTCACTGGAATCTCAAAAAACTCTTCAGGAATCTCAAAACAAAACATTTCTATCTCTACGTTTGTGCGGATATCCACACATTCAACATTCTTCTTGGGTCTGAAAACATGAAATCCTCTGCTAAGAGATAAGTACCCTGCCACTAGCAAATATGTGGTTTTCATGTTGGATAGAGCAGCTTTAACTGACCTTTCAACCTCAACTTAATAGAAGGCCTGTAGTCCATTATTAGATTAAGGTTTTAACTAAGCTTTAATGCTGAAGCATCAGCACTATGTTACAAGTCACACCAACAAGAAACTGGCAGGGAATCTGTTCTCAAGAACTATTTAACAAGTACCCGGCGTGAAAAACAAAGTATTTATTTGTTTCACTTTTTTTTTCAACCAACAATTCCAACATGCGTGTTTGTGGGATCGCCTCTGAGGATAGACAGCATGACTGTTTTTATGTTTGTCTTGCTGAGAAAAAAAGAGGCTGCAGCAGATTATTTTTCCACATTAACAAGACGCTCTCAGCAACCCAACGCCATTCCGATCCCAAATTACCCTCATTTCCAGTTAGCATAAATTCTCCTCTGCGCACAGTTCATCAGGGGCAAAGCAACACAGGAGAGGAACATTAAACAATCAAATGCCCCAATTAAATGGTGTATAACTCGTTTCCTCATGCACCGCGCCTTCATGCACGTCCAAGCACTCCTGTTTGTCATTTTGTGAATGGGGAAAATGAGACTGAATATGATAATTTAAGAAAAACATTTAAACCTGTGGTTTTCCACTGCGGCCTACTAAGGCACTCACGGCCATTGCCACACCAATGATGAGTAGGATTGGTGTTTTTTTTTTTGTTGTTGCTTTTTTCTGCTGACAGATGGAAGGGTAAACAACAAAGATTTGAACTAATTGCTGCGTAAAAATATGATGTTTTGCACTGTGCCAATCTTGGCCGCATGAAAAGAGGCTTTACAATTTGCCAAACCACTGCAAAGGCAAAATTTTACTTATAAATAATATATATATATATATAAAAAAGTATCATTGTGGTGTGATGAAATAAAATGCAAAGTCTTATTTCAAGCTCACCGCTATGCGGTCTGTCAATTTTCTTGGTGAATACATAAAAGTCATAGTCATAAAAATCAGAAGAAAAGTAAAGTGCATGTTTGAACTCCATGGCTTGATTGCTGATTATTATTCTTTCTGCATGCAGCCTAATGGCTGTGGTTTCGGCATTAGAATGCCGTTAATATACCAGTCCCATTAGAATCCATACAGATGCAGTATACTTGGGAGTGAGTAGTACACAGTTTAAGTACACAGTTAAAAGCAGACAGAAAGCAGAATGTCAGGAGTAGACGAGCCACGGATAACATTTATAGAAATGCAATGAAAGAGGGTGGGTGGTCCACTCTCACTCACCTCTCTCCCTCTCTCTCTCTGACACACACACTCACACACACACACACACACACACACACACTCACTCACACACACGCACGCACACACACATACATACCTGAGTGGGTCCAGGTATGCAGGACAGAACCCTCTCAATATTCTCCGTTGTAACTTCCACATCATCCACAGCTAGAATGACATCTCCTGTGTCATGAAACACACAAATACAGAGAGACACACAGAAAAATTAAATCAAATAAAAAAACAGACACACGCAAACACAAGCAAGAGGATTTCAGATGCAGTGAAGTCCACAAGGCCCGCCAGCACAAAGCAAAACTCATTAAACGCAAATACCTCAAAGGAATGCTTTTCACTACGAGGGCAGTTAGACAAGGTTGATATCTGGCAAAACTAAAAAAAGGGCCTTTTTAATGTAGAGCAAGGAGCAGTGCAGAACTTTATCAGAAGCAGCCTGTTGAAGCGTGCCCTACTCCACACACTCATAGTATCTCCTTCACCCAGACCTCAATCGTTTGACTTCAGACGTTGGCAGCACCTGTGATTGCTTTAGCATACAGAGGTAGTTCAAAGGGCGCACATAAACGCTAGCTGATGTAGGGGCCCCCCTTTCTTCTCCTTGAACTTCTGCATCAGAGCAACTGCTCTACGTGAGTTTGTTGTATTTTACTGTGTGTGGAGTCAGATATGGTTCTTACTGTTACAAAGCTGTATTGTACTCTCTCCCTAGGGCAAGCCTACATTTGCTGAATAGCAATGTCTCCCACAAGCCCTAAGCCTGGAGCCGTCAAAGACTTGTCTGCTATCTGTACTGTATGTCCCTTTAAAACATTTGAGCAAAAGCTCTTGTCTAGTGAACCAAAACGACTAAATGTGAATTACTGTGCTCTCATGCTTGGCCCTCTACTCTAATTAAATGTCTGGAATGATAGCACCTCTAACAGAAATGAGCCAAAGTCAGCCAGTTAGCATGCTATGCTAAATGGATAATCCAGGAGTAAACATAGCTGATTGTTGCTGCGGCAGCCTAATTGATCTTAACTTTTTTATCACCTGTATCTTTGTAATTTTACTTACCATTAGTACTTATGTGTTTTCACACATGTGCGCACCTTCATAAATCTACACATAACATAGTTGAAACTTATCCATTCTTTGCAATCTACTTGCACAATGTATGCGAGGTAGCCTGGTGTATGGAATTACTGCTGTCGATGTTGCGGCCATGGTTGTAAAGGAAATGGAACAGATCAACCCATGGATCAGTTACATTTTTATATATTCCAATATTGATCCTTATATCCAATCCACATATCGGATCGTGCATCGCTACATTGATTAAAATTACGATACCAGATGGATTCACTGAATCACCAATGTTTTCGTGGTTATTTTTTTTTGCTAGTAGACATTTACATACTCATTTGTCAGAATAATCTGAATAGTCTGAATTTTATCCCTTTTGAAGCCAGTTTTCTTCACTTCCAGAGAGCAATTCAGAGTTAAGCACATTGCCTAACACAACAACAATCACACAACAACAGAACCACTAGCAACTCAACCACCAACTTTTCTGGCTACCCAGTAGCCTACACCTTGGTTGAATCCCTATGTCAACCCTGAAGCCCAAGTCACAGATTTTCAAATACTTAAACTGGCACAAATCAATTTCATGACTGGCTGATTTTGGGGTTTTTCAGGATTTAGGGCTTGTTTAATTCTCACCGATGAGTATGTGTCCACTCCTGCTGGCGGGGCTGTTGGGCACCAGCCCGTGGACCGTGAGTCTCTGTGCCCACGTGGCACGGCCCCCGCAGTGCACCACCCCGAGCAGCGCTTCCAGGAGACTCTCGTTCTCTGGTAAGAGGTAAGGAGTAGTGACCAGACGTTTGGGGTTGAGGTAGATGCACACGTCTTTCAGGATCTGCTGCTGACCAGCATGCCTAGTCCCCGCCGCTTGGTTTTTCAGGATGGAAGGAGGAGGGCGAGAAGGACTCCCTCGCCCCGACTGCTCCGCACTCCTCTGGGCCGTTTCTTTCTGCGCAGGAGTCCCGCTAGTCTCTTGAGTCGAGGCGTGACCTTTGACCCCACGTGCCTGTCACCGACACCGCTGCTGCCGCCATGGTGCCGGCCTTCTTCTGTGATTATCTCCGCCTCCTGCTCGCTGAAGCGCACGTGATTGGCAGCAGAGGCGCGAGCCCTGGCTTCCTCCTCTTCGCCCTCACTCAGCTCGAGGTAGAACAGTTCGCCATTCCGCTGCACCTCGTCTAGCCATTCAGGCTCAAGCTCGCTAAAGGGATACACAAGTGAAAGATGGAGTGAAATTTTTTGCAGAGTTAGGCCAGCCTACGTTCCTTGTGCGCCAAAATGTTTATGGTTACACATATTAAAAAACAAACAAAAAAAAAGAACAATCCAAGCACGCTTCCCAAACATACCAAAATCGCTTGACTTTGCAGACACCAGAAAGGGTTAAAGCAAAAGATTTTTGCTTTAACACTTGTTCTACATTATTCTGTATACTGTAATACAGTGAGTGAGATCACAGCCTATTCCCTAAAATAGAATTCCTTGTTTAAAAGTAAGAGAGCAAAAACTAGGTTTTGGTGAAAAGCTGAAAAGAAAGGAATAGCAAGGAAAAAAATAAGTGCTATGGACATCGCGTTATCCTTTCTTTTGACCTCGTCCTGAACACATTCTTCACGTTTTATTGACTGTGCGGGAATGGAGTGGGTCTAAGTGCTCAAGTTACTGTGTGGCCAATTACAGATTTGGCCTAAGAAACTGCCATGATGGGGCAGCAGAGACAAAGTACACAGCTGGTCCTAATTCTAACAGACTAACCACAGTGACATACAAAAGCACACACACACACACACACACACAATGAAGCAGAAATACATAAACACATCGCTTTTGTGTGAACCCATTACTACAGACACTAACACACACGTTTGCCCTCAGCGGCGCCTTCCAGGCAGCGCTGCCTTCAGCGCTGCCTACACCCTAAAATCTAGGGATAGGGGGTTTAAAGTTAGGGTGAGGGTTAAGGTAGTGTCGGGTAGTTCTGCCTGGAAGGTGCTATTGAGGGCAAAAAATACCACACACACAGACACAGATACACACACACACACACACATACACACACACACACACACACACACACGCAGCACTTGTCCCTGTAACTGTGGTTGTATTTGGCTAGCTTCTGCCTGTGCTTTGAACTCTGGTTTTCTGTCTCCAGATCACGCATACTGTAAGCAAAGCCCTCCATGCCAGCACTTGTGGCCTGGAATGGCACGTATCCGTGGAGACTGACGGAAGCCCTCCTCTCAACATCCACCCTCCTTTCCCACTCCCTTCCTCCATCCCAGCCCCCTGAAAATAAAATGCTCCAACTCTGCGAAAAATAAAACCAAGAAGTCAGACAGACAACCTCATTTCTCTCTCTCTCTTCTCTCTGCTCCCCCAATTCTGTCTCTCACTCTCTTTCACTAAATGAAGGCACTCAGCTTCTGTGGCAGGCGGCTGGAAACCACATCCATAAATTCACTAAAGATGGCCAATAGCATATCATTATTTATGAAGGCTAACATTCCAAATTGGAAACAGAAATTTCCTCCAAATTCAGAGGACAAAAAAGGGGGGACAAGGGAAAAGAAAAGAAGCCACTGGGGGGAGAACAGAGGAGGAAAAAGGGCTAGAGAGGCTCAAGAGAGAGACTTCAGACATGGAACGATAACTATATATTCTGTCTACACTGACCAACGATAATGTAGGTTTCTTCATGTGAATACAATAATGGCAAAAATCCATGCCTTCTGATTGGCTAATAAGCCTTTTACAGTTCTAAAAATCGGTCTGAAAGTGATCCTCACCAATATCATTGCGCATGACGTTGTCGTTGTAGTTGTGGTGTGAGCATTGTCATTCATATCAATTAGAGCGATATTTATTTGTCGTTATAGTTATAGTGATCATTCCAGGTGTGAACGGCACCTTAGGCTGGAATGTAGGCTACTTGCTGCAGACAACGCATACAGTACTTGTACGCATCATGGAGGCCATGGGTATTCTGCGGCCATTTCATGCATGCACATCGTCGCAACTGAACATAAGACGCCATACTGACAGCAATGCTGGGGGGTCATTCCATTACATGTCAAATCTCTGAATGCTCCCGCTCGACCATCTCACATTTGTCTGAAAAAATTATTGAAAATCCACTGGGTGTGAGGGTGTAAGGACCTAACCTACCCTAACCCTAACTTCCAGTTAATGTTTTCATGCTCATGTCTAGATATTCATAAGTTTCTTGGAGATAATGTACAGTCTCAGTTAACTGAAAAATAGCAGAGCAAGAATAACTCTAACCCTGTCCTAAAAGTGACAAAACAATATTTTTAAATGTTCAGATCATTCCCAGAGCAACTTGCTTGTTGGTGTTTTTTGCCCCCAACGGAGCCTTCCAGGCAGAGCTGCCTTGAAGGCACTATCCGCCCCCAATCACAGCTTCAACCAATCACAGCACAGCTGTTAATCCAGGTTCAGAACGTAAAAGTCCTGCCAAAATTTTGCTCCAACCATGCAGTATCACCTGATCCTAAACTCTTCAACTCGGCCTCAAATTCTCAAATGCTGGTCTGTTGCCACTCGGAATTATGGGTAATTATCATTACCAATACATTAAAATGTATAATTTGTATAATACATTAAAATGTATTACTGTTCTGTCTGGCTTCTTGTGAAGATTGCAATTTTATTCAATTGATGAAAAAATGAAAAAAAAAAAAAAAAAAGACAGAAGTTTATAAGTAGATTTTTCGTAGAATGGTAAGGATAACTGAGAAGATCATTCTCGAAAATATAAAGGATATCTTGCACCTGACTTAACCAAGGTGCTCATATGACCAAGAAAACTTGAATGTTCAATTGACACTTAATAGTTCATAATTGTCATATTTATGGAGTCTCTCTTGATGTCAAGTCAAGTCAAGTCACTTTTATTTATATAGCACATTTCATACAACATAGTTGATCCAAAGTGCTTTAAAAATAATAATAATAATAATAATACAATAATAATAAACTAATACTACTACTACAAATAATAATAATATGCAAATGACCAACTAAAACAAACAAACAAAAATAATAACAAAAATAAAAGAGGAAAAGGGTTTAGGGAGAATTAAAGGCTAGGGAAAAAAGATGTGTTTTTAACTTAGACTGAAAAAGATCAATGGTATGAATGGACCTAATGTGGGAGGGGAGACTATTTCAGAGCTGGGGAGCAGAAACAGAGAAGGCTCTGTCACCTCTGGTTCTAAGGTGAGAGGAGGGAACAGAAAGAAGAAGTTTAGAGGAAGATCTGAGTGGCCTAGAAGTACAGTAAGGACTAAGCAAATTGCAGATGTATTCTGGAGCTAATTGATGTAAGGCTTTAAAAACATAAAGTAACAATTTAAACTCAATTCTATATTTCACTGGCAACCAGTGCAGTTCACAGAGCACAGGAGTGATGTGATCACGCTTCTTAGTTCCAGTAAGCAATCTAGCAGCAGCATTTTGAACCATTTGTAATCTAGCAATAGAAGAGTTGGGAAGGCCAAAATAAAGTGCATTACTTTATCCTCACTCCTTGAGAGATCAGTGGCGAATTCAACGAGCGTAACGGTTTGTAACGTAACAGTTCCCATTCATCCCTATGGGTGACGTAGTAAACATTTTGTAACGTTGCGTCGTCTTGAAAACGCCACTGGTGTAACTAAAATCCTGATCATGAACCTGGGATGTCCACCTGTGGATGCGGGTGAGGTATGCTCATAGAAGCTAACAGTGATTGGTTGAAACTATTGGGGGTTGGAGAGTGCCTTCAAAGCAGCGCTGCCTGGATGGCTCCGTTGGGGGCAAAAAACAAGTGAAAAGGGAAAGCAAAGCTTGGGCTTTCAAAAATTTCAGGATAATTTTGAAGTACAGAAAATTCAGTATTTTGTCTTCAAATATCTCATGGCGCCTTCATCTTACCGTCCTGAAATTTAGCCACATGATGGCTTGGGAAATATAATAGGCCTATACTACTAAATGCCATCTCATATGTGGCAAATTGAAAGCAATGGTCTTAAGGGCCTCTTCAAGAGAGGACATTTAGCCTACAAATTTGCATTTAGAAACTCAAACTTCTGTGCGCAATCAATCAAAAAAGTTGAACGTTGCCTTACTTTGTTTACATCCAACTTGTATTATCTATGGTCCAAATATGGTGTTTTAATCTATGTATGAGTTTCTCCAATGGGTGGCTATGTCTACTTTGAAAAAGACAAAACTAGACTGACATCACTTTGTATCAAGCCCCTGTGTAAACCACATGATTTTTACAGACACAGACTCTTATGCTATGCCTTGCTGCATCTTATCCTCACTATCCACTTGAGGCCTTAAATAATTTGGGTTGAAATTTAAATTTCTGCAAAAGTACCACTTCTAATCCTTTGAAAACCCCAGTCATAGCCACTGAGTTGGACGCATCCATCTGTGGACTGGACAGGGCTCGAAAAAAATTATATCCCCTTCAAGCAAATTCAATCCCCCATAACTCTATGACAAATCAAAGCACAAAAGTGTAAAAGTCAATATTCTCGTACAGCTCATTCTTGATTTTAACCCTTGAAAATTTGAAGGACCTAGCTTAGGCTAAAAGTTTCTTTCTGTCTGTCATTCTGGATGGATTGAATGGGTGGATGGATGGATAGATAGATACTGTAAGTGCCTCTCCCCAAAAACATCTCTGCTCAAAACATTTCAGTAGCAACATTTTTTGAAGCCAAAACTGTTAGAAGTCGTGCCTAAAATTTGGGTTTTTCCTTATTGGGAAGTGTGTGAATCTTTCAGCCAAATGTGAGATGGCCGAGTATGAGAATTCAGAGAATTGACATGAAATGACCCTGGGGATTTCCAGACTTAATATCACTCGTGATTTTTAGTTTGGCATTCACCAGGCTAGCCACAATGGGAAAATAGAGAAAATCAAACACCCAACCACTGAAGACTCAAGGTATACACTGGATGTATGGAAGCATTAAATTGGGCCGCGTTAAATTTGAAGTCTGGTCTTGAAGTCTGGTTTTAGAGCATTCGCTGAGCTTTGCTGTTGTGTTTGCCAGTTCATTTGATTATAGTGGAAGCTAGGCCTAGGCTAATTATTATGGCAGATGTGGCTTTGATTTAACACATCAGGAACATCCGGTGTAGGCTCCCTATTAAGGGCTACAGAAGTGAGACAGGAGGTCGCACAGGACACTAGGAGGGCAAACAAGACCAGCTGTCGGGCCATAAAGGTGAATAGGTGAGAGAGACTGAGAGAGAAAGGGGGGGGGGGGAGAGAGAGAGAGAGAGAGAGAGAGAGTAGGGCAACATGAATGGTAGCCTATAGCTTGGGCACCATCATCAGTTTAACCATTTTTGTCTTATTGTTTCTTACGGCTTACACCTTTAGGCCTACACACTGTTTCTGTCATAGCCACCACAGCACAAAGAGAGACCCAGGTGGTAACATGGTTGCATGTGGTTACATGCACTCTCTCGGCCTAATAGGCTAACGTTACTACTGACAAATTATTACAGCAACAGATTGTTAAGCAACCCTCTCTTCATTGCCCATGGTTATCATAAGAGCAATTATTTCTTAGCATACAGCACAGGGAGAGATGGCGCAAGGCAGACATCCGGGGTTCATAAAACGAACCTCGTGCAGCAGTTCAGCCATGCAACCTTTACCAGGACTCTTCTTTGGCCGGTGCAATTTTCAGGTGGGTAGCCTACACTCATTTATAGATGGCTAACTGTGGCCGGTCAGATTTCAGAAAGGCTAACGTTAACTTCCATCTCCAGAGGAAACTCTCCCTCTCAAACCTGGTCACTGTCAACAATGCCTATCGTAGCCAAGTTACTCTGTCATCAATACTGAATAGCGTTATGTTTACAAGCACGCTGGAGTGGGTTGTACTGTAACTGTGGGTTGTACTGTAACTGTAACGTTACTCTCGCACACATCAAATCTGAAAACATAAAAACAAAAAATAACATGCTAAGGGACTCTCGTGTAGACTACAATCTATTTGGTAGCACAGATTGCACAATGATGCCGATAGGGCATTCTCTGGAATCTAACGTTAACTGCTAACTGTTAACGTTACATCAACTGCAGCAGAACCTACTGTGATAACAGCAGAACCTAACTTTGATAACAGACAAACTGAATTTTGCAGTCCAGTAAAACATTCAAAAGGCTATTTCAGGCTCAAAAGTATCTTACTTAGAGTAGTCAGAGGCACTGTAACTCGACACGGTGGAGTTGGTATCACTTCCATCGTCTCTAACATCTTCGTCAGACTCCCGGCGAACTTGTGCGCCCGAGCAGGATCTATTGTGAGGTTCAACCAGCCTTTCACATTCCATCACTCCCAACCTTTACGTACAGCTGATAATGATACATTGGATATTCACTGCGTTAAAAAAGGAAAGTAAAGCTCATTCTTTCTCCTGCCTTCACCTTATTTTGTACATACGGGACTTTCGTCTTAATTCACGTGACGCACATTTCCATGCGTGATTGGTTCACCATACCGTTGCCCTGACAACGTGGAAGCTTTCCAATCAGCATGTAAAAAAAGGAGTGTGCTCACGTTACAGTAACAGCTAATTAGCGCTCTGGAATAATTTTCATTAACAGATTTGGCACAGCCAGTTTCATTAATCGTCAGTGCAAATATATCCAACATGCAAAGATGAAATCTATATTATTAAGAAGTGGATCATCAAAAGACAATTGCGATACAAATGTGAACTAACGTTTTTTCACTAGTTAGTTAGACCTAGCATGCTTTTGCTGTAAGCCCAGTTGCACTAAACATTAAACGCACGCTAAAGTGCTGGCGGTAACGTAAGCACTGGAGTTGGGGGGAAACGCTGCGCATAGCAATGCAGTTGCCTTGGAGTAGCCTATAGAAAGAAACTGTCGAATGACACACAAAAAAGTTTCCTACTGCGACAGCCTTCCTACCACAAACTATTTTCCCGAATCTTACGTAACACCCGCCGCTATTTTCCAGTCAAACTATGTCTGCAGCGTATCGAGGCATCCAGTGGATGTTTGTGCCCACAAGTTAGCACGAGGTTTTTAAATCCCTGATGGCATGTGGCACAATGTGTCGTTCGCATAGGCAACTATGTCCGACGGAGTTCTTTCAATAGGTTATGCCTAGGTTATTTAGTCTGTATAAAATGAAAGTGCACAAACATTCATCATGAAGAAAATAGGCTGCCTGGACCGCACATTTAGGGGTGTGCGAACCTACTGACCTGTAGAGCAACACGCTGCGGATGGAGTCAAAGTCCTCGAAGTTTTTGGAAAGACATCTCGAATTTCCCTCGTCGAAGCCTATGTTGTACATCATTTATGATTCATGCTGTAATAATCAACAAAAACAACTTGACATGATAGAAATCCCCCCAGCGTTCTCCGAGGGAGCCTGATTATTGGCTCTACCAAACGTAGATCCGCTTAATCGTCAGGGACAAGCTGCGCATTTCTGGACCAAAATTAAATAGAGAATATTTTCAGCAGCAACTTCTTCTCTCCCTCTCACGCCGTCGCCCGAAACAGTCCAGTCTTTTCCTTCACATCGCTCCTCTGTGTAGTTGGACTCAAGTATGCATTGCGGTCTTGAGTAATTCTCCAGACTCGTTTTACCGAGCTTGTATGAATAGCGCGGTTGCGTCCCATTCTGGTCAGTCTCTCTCTCTCTCTCTCTCTCTCTCTCTCTCTCTCTCTCTCACACACACACACACACACACACACACACACACACACACACACACACACACACACACACACACACACACAATCTGAAAACGAAGGTCACAGTTTAGGCTAAGAGAAAATAACGGTTAGACTGACTAGGAAAAAAACAAACAAACTATGCCTGTCCTATAGGTAGGCTAGGGGGTCACTGATTCTGAATTTGGGACGCATTGCCAGGAGGTCTGTATAAAAGTTTTCTTCAAAATATAGGCTCGGCTACAAAATAGTAGAGGTCAACAATCTTTTTTCAAACTCCCCCTGCATACTGTTTGCCTCTTTCAAACGGTTGACTATGACGATGAGTTCAAAAGCATTATTAGAAAGCAGAATACACATAATAATGGTGGAGCAAGACTACATTTATATTCCTCAAGGAGGATGACTAGTCACCTAGTGGTAAGGTGGCGTAACAGCACATTTTGGTGTGTATCAAAAGTCAGCTGGATTATGCATGTGTCTGAATCCAGCTGTGTGGATTTACTGTGTCGGAAGAGGTGTGCGGAGCCCTTTAGCCTGCCACCTCCATGTAAGCCCTCACCTATACTGCCAGTTTCTATGTTACCCTGCACAACGTCACATGGGCCCTACCACTGTCATAGGTATTGTCACAGGGTTCTAGGCCATTCTCATGCCATCAGCAGGGCTGACAGTTTTGAGGCACCATGCCTGATTTCAGTCATAGCCTACCAGCATGACTTTGAAAAATTCCCAGATATGTAAATAGGATTCAACTACTTTTGTACCCTTAAAATAAATTGCATTGGATTGATGAATGGCATGTTCAATGTGAAAAGTACATCCTTGCACCCTCAAATCGAAGATATGGAACCTAGCCTACGTTTGACTAGGTAGTGTTTTAAAGTGTGTTGCAAATATAATACCCTGCCACTTACGCACTCCTCCCTGACATGGAAAATAGTTCAGGCTTAGGATTTTTTTCTCTATCAGCCCTGCATCATCAACCATAGGAACACAAGAACTCCTTATTCAGTGGCTCTAAGGAACTGGAACTGTATCAAAATGATACGTATAAGCTAGTGTAACACATGCCAACTAGCTTGGCTAGCTGGTGGCAGTAGGGGAGAGCGGGGTAATGTGAGACACTTTTTACATTTGCTCCTCTGTAGCCAAGCTAAAATGTTATATCTCTAAAATTTTCACATTTCCTATTAATTCAGGATGTTACCTAGTTGCAGAAATTATCAGAATGTGTCTAGGACAAAGGGCAATGAAAATATGATTGTTTTTTAAAAAAAAGTGGTCTTGTGTCTCACTTTACCCCAGCAAAGGAAGGCTATTCCAGAGGACTGGAGCACAGTAACTGAAAGCGCCATGACCTGCATTTGTGTTAATTCTAGGGGTTGTAAGGAGATGTTTATTAGAGGACCTTAAGTGACGGATTGGGTTATGAAGAGACATCATGTCAGAAATATATGGGGGGGGGGCTAGGTTATTTAATGATTTAAAGACAAGAAGAAGTATCTTGAAGTCAATTCTTTGTTTTACGGGGAGCCAGTGGAGTGATTTGAGAATAGGGGTGATATGGTCAAATTTAGATGTCCTGGTGAGTACCCTAGCGGCTGCATTTTGAATAAGTTGGAGCCTGTTTAACGTCTGTTTTGTTACACCAGCATAAAGTGCATTACAATAATCTAGACGGCTGGATATGAATGCATGGACCAATTTTTCGGAATCCTGGAATGAGAGGAGACCACAGACTTTAGAAATATTTCTTAGGTGATAGAAGGATGTCTTTGTTATATGGGATACATGCTTTTGCAAATTAAGGTCAGAATCAAGAATCACTCCTAAGTTCTTAACTTCCTCGCATGGCTTTACAAAGAGGGAGGTAAGAATAGGGTGCAAGTGGTGTCTAAGGGCCTTGGGGCCTACCACAAGGACCTCTGTCTTAGCCTCGTTCAGCATTAAAAAGTTTTGGGTCATCCAGATTTTAATGTCAGAGACACAACGTATGAGATCATTGACTGGACTGGGGTCATCAGAGGCAATAGATATATATAGCTGGGTATCATCGGCATATGAATGGTAAGAAATGCTATGTTGTCGTATAATAGACCCAAGTGGCAACATATACAAGTTGAAGAGCAATGGACCAAGAATTGACCCCTGTGGAACCCCATATAAAATTGGCCTGACATCAGAGGTAATGCTATTAATGGAAACAGAGAAGGATCTTCCGCTTAAGTATGATGAGATCCAAGCAAGAGCTGTATCCTGAAAGCCAACTAGATGCTGAAGACGGTGAAGAAGTATGGAATGATCAACTGTATCAAATGCAGCACTTAGATCAAGAAGAATCAGAATTGATACTTTATGATTGTCAGTTGCAATTCTAAGGTCATTGACTACCTTGACTAGGGCAGTTTCTGTACTATGTTTTGTACGAAAACCTGACTGAAAGGGATCAAATACTGTGTTTAGTGACAAGTAAGAGGAAAGTTGCTTATAGACAACTTTCTCAAGGATTTTGCCGAGGAAAGGCAAGTTAGAAATTGGCCTGTAACTCTCACATGCTAAGGGGTCAAGGTTTGTTTTTTTAAGAGTGGTGTTACAATGGCATGCTTTAAGCAATCAGGGAAAATTCCAGATAATAGGGAGGTATTGACAATGTGGAGTAAGTCGGCAGCTAAGCAACTGAAGACTTGCTTGAACAGCTTAGTGGGTACAGGGTCAAGGGAACAAGTGGCTGAACCTAACTGTTGGACTACTTCTTCCAGCTCACTCAGGTTGAGTAAAGTAAAATTATTGAGAGTAACAGAGTTATGTGGTGGAGGTTGGCTATGGGAATAATTTAAATTATCATTGAGGGATGATGTGATGTTATTCCTAATAGCTGCAATTTTTTCACTAAAAAAAGATGCAAATTGATTGCACTTCTCTTCAGTGTGGAGCTCGTAGGGTATCAAATGTGGAGGATTTATTAGTTTGTCAATTGTGTTAAAAAGGATTTGAGAGTTGTTTGAGTTCTCAGATATAATCCTCGAGAAATACTGTTGTCGAGCTTTTTTCATTTCACAGTTGTACCTGAGTAAGTGACTTTTATAGATCATAAAATCAGCGTGAGATTTAGTCTTGCGCCATTTACGTTCATACTTGCGGCAAGTTCTTTTAAAAGTAGTTATTCCTACAGAGGTCCTCCAGGGTGGTTTACGCTTCCTTGGGACAGACTTAAGTTGTTTTGGAGCAATTGTATCCATAATTTCAGTAATAGAATTGTTAAAATACTTGACTAATTTATCACAGTTTGAAGATAGGCCTACATTGTCACAATTTGGATCAGTAGGGGAATTTAGATTTGGATCAGCAAGAATGGCAGAAAGTGATCTAGTACCACTAGTATAGGCAGAAA
Source organism: Sardinella longiceps (assembly GCA_027497455.2). Taxonomy (NCBI): domain Eukaryota; kingdom Metazoa; phylum Chordata; class Actinopteri; order Clupeiformes; family Clupeidae; genus Sardinella; species Sardinella longiceps. The sequence continues at coordinate 8,497 of JAODXP020002489.1, read as the reverse complement.
TAAATTCATTGGGAGTATCTTCCCCAATGTTGCGCCTCAAAATGTTTTTTGGCCAGATGTACATTTAGTTGGCCAGGCAACATTAAAGAAGATACAGAGATGATCAGAGATCCCAACATCCAAGGTACCAGTAAAAGAAACGTCAAGCCCTTTTGAGATAACCAGGTCTAAAGTATGACCAAGATTATGAGTGGGTACAGAGATGTGTTGTGTAAACTCAAACATTGACAGCTGATCAATAAATTGCATAGCATAACAGTCTGCTGTGTTATCAATGTGAATATTAAAATCACCACAAATAAGAATGAAGTCATAGTTAGTTACTGTATTGGACAACAGTTCACCAAACTCAGAGATGAAACCTACTTTGTTCTGCGGTGGGTGGTAAAGTGTAACCATTACACAGGAGTTTGGTGACTTCATTTGAATTGCTAAATATTCAAACGTGGAATAAGAACCAAGAGATATATTCTTACAAGGCAACACATTAGAATAAAGAGCCGCTATGCCACCACCTTTCTGATTGGAGCGATAGCAGTGAGAGAAAGAAAAATCTGGTGGTGATGCCTCAAGAAGTTCATAGTTGCCTGAAGCATCCAGCCATGTTTCGGTGAGAAACATACAGTTTAACTTGTGAGCTGTGATAATGTCATTTACAATGAATGTTTTTTTAGACAGTGATCTAACATTAAACAGCGCCATCTGTAGGCAGGAAGAAGAGCAGTGTGGAAGGCTGGGGGGAGGACAAGGGACAGCAGGGCCCACACTGTTGGACTTGAGTATATTAGCACTCTGACTTGGGTCATGCTGTTGTGTATGTCAAAGAGTACTAAAAGCAATAAACTGAATAAAATTGTTTGCTAGCTGCTGAATTCCCTTATTATTGGGGTGCACACCATCAGGCCTGTAAAGACTGGAGTTTGTCCAAAATATATCAAAATTCGAAATAAAATCATGTCCAGCCGCATAACAAAATTTTTTAAGCCAGTTATGGAGACTATAGAGCCTACTGAAGCGTTCAGATTGTCTAGAGTTAAAAGGAATCGGGTCAGACATAATGCAACGCTTCCCCAAACTTTCTATGGTGAAACATAGAGTTTCGAGTTCTGACTGAAGTCTGATTGAACGTCTGGCCATGACGTCATTCGTTCCCACGTGAACGATAACAATGTTGATAGTGGGGTGCCAGTCAAGGAGAGAGGGGATGAGCTTTAAAATATCAATAACTTTGCCACCAGATAGACAATAGGTGATTGCACTTGGAATAATCAATTGTCGAACAATAGAGTCACCAACAATTAAGCAGCGAACGTTACAGTCGTAGTGCGTGGTTGTGTTTGGTGGGAGTTTCAGACACTGAATGTTGTCAGCGTTAGCAGTGTTTGTGTTAACGTTAGCTTTCGGGTACTCAGCGATTGAACGCGCTGAGACCGGTGGTGAAAGTTGACAAGCAGGGTTACCCGGGCTAACAGTGTTAGCGACAGCTGCTGATGAGTGCAATGGAGCAGACAGAGGGGTAGACGAGCCATGAGGAGAGTGGTCTTCTGAAGCCATGGCACCCAGTGAGGTCTCCGAAGAAGAGACTCTGGGGCGCTTGTCTGGAGTCGGAGAGTTGTCGCTTGGAGACCTGTTCCGTTTGGAGGTAGCTTTGCGGGTTCCATGCAGTTTCGCCATGGCCGATGTTGGATCCCCAGGGACTGGAGCAGATGAGCACCGCACTGGACCAAGGCCATCAGGCTGCCCAGGGACTTCATTCAGTTGCAGCGAAGGCGACTCTGGAAGATCAGCCAGAGGAGCAAAGGAATTTGAAAGCTCCAACTCCGGATCATCGCCACCACGGTTTTGGACAGGAGGAGGAGAGCGTCGACTCCTGCCAGCAGGCACCGTGGTCCAGGTGGTGGAAGGGCCTGGAGCAGGATTTGGAAGTACATCCACTGTAGACGGCCCAGGTATCCAAGGCTCTATGGAGGTAAGCCTCGCACCGAGATCGGTTTGTTTCTGTAGAAGGACGCCGATCAGTTGCTCGATCGAGGCTAGCTCACCTCTGATCTCCGTTAGGACGGATGAGGTAACCATTTTGGTAATGTCAGATGAGCAGTCAATGTCCATAACGTTAGCCCACTATTGACATTTCTGAACTTACACTGGGTGACAGCCACCAAAAAGTGGTTTTAGGTGTAAACGCCAGTATAGGATTAATCCACTGCTCGCTGTAAATTAAAACAACTGTGTTAAAAGACGGTTCAAGACAAAACAAAAAGCCGTTTTTAAGCGGCTGGTGCGAGCGCCGGCGTTTCAGCGTGAGATTGTCAGAGTGATATGGCGCATTCTTGTGTAGAAATGACAAAGCAAAGGCTCGAGTGCCACCTTGAGGGAGATTTGTTGTGAAGATGGCTGGTGGCGCAGTTTCTCTGATCATCAAAGCGTTGCACTGCCTCTCAGAAGTTCTGTATCCGTAATACACACGCCCAGTACTGGTACCTCACAGTGGCAACGGCTACTTTGCCGTCGGTCTTTGTCCACGCTTAGGACGGATGCAGGTGCATCTCGTTTCGCACGGCCAACCCCCGTGCTACCACTTGGTTTGCTGTGGCTGGAGAGTCCAAGCCCTGCTTCACAGCACAGACATTGCCTTTTGTGGAAGGTCCGCACAAACAGTTTTGGAGACCGAGGCCACGTGTCAGGGTCTATCCCTCACCCTCATCGTGAAGACCGAGCTTGTGAAAGGACTGGCTTGCAACTCCTTTGTTTGGGTAAGACTATACTTTCAGGGATCATTTCTATAGTTCTTGACTTGGAAATGCATTTCGAAAGTGTTGCGTCTCGCTATTCACGATAATGAGCGGTAATGCTTTTCTCAGAGCGCGATCTGGACAGAGAAAGAAATTTTTGTTTCTGGTCTGCTGTCATTGATGATCGTTCCTGTTTCCTGTGAAGGCGCAGGAGGAGAGAAGCATTGTCAGAGTGATATAGCGTATTCTTGTGTAGAAATGACAAAGCAAAGGCTCGAGTGCCACCTAGGGGGAGATCTGTTGTGAAGCTGGCTGGCGGCGCAGTTTCTCTGATCATCAAAGCGTTGCACTGCCTCTCAGAAGTTCTGTATCCGTAATACACACGCCCAGTAGTGGTACCTCACAGTGGCAACGGCTACTTTGCCGTCGGTCTTTGTCCACGCTTAGGACGGATGCAGGTGCATCTCGTTCCGCACGGCCAACCCCCGTGCTACCACTTGGTTTGCCGTGGCTGGAGAGTCCAAGCCCTGCTTCACAGCACAGACATTGCCTTTTGTGGAAGGTCCGCACAAACAGTTTTGGAGAACGAGGCCACGTGTCAGGGTCTATCCCTCACCCTCATCGTAAAGACCGAGCTTGTGAAAGGACTGGCTTGCACCTCCTTTGTTTGGTTAAGACTATACTTTCAGGGATCATTTCTATAGTTCTTGACTTGGAAATGCGTTTCAAAAGTGTTGCGTCTCGCTATTCACGATGATGAGCGGTAATGCTTTTCTCATAGCGTTTTCACACCGGAAAGCCCCGTGCCGGTTCCGGTTCCCGCACCTGTTACATCAGGAACTAAAGTGCTTGCCTAAGAACGGCCCGCGTTCATACCAATTTGAGTGCCCAGGATTCGTTATCGGCAGTGGGCGTTGCCTCGACACTCCACACAAAAAGGCCACGTGGAAACAGTTGTGTTGACCTGAAGAAAAACGACAACACTGATGGATCGCATCATGAGAGCATTTGCACTTCTTGTGCAGACAATTATTTACATGCACGAAACTATGCTCCATCTACTGTGGAGAAGACGTCGGCGACGCCGAAGCCAAATGTGCAACATCAACAGGCGAAGACGTATTAATGCACGACGAATGGTAGGCAAGTTTGTAATAGACTTAAAACTTTACAGTCATACGCGACAATTTCATCTGCTTTTAAAAGGCTATTCTTGTGGTGCACAAGCATCGTTCAGGTGCATGGGAGCCTATAGGCTCATTGAACTTATTATTGATTTGGCTATTATGGAATTTTTACGTTAGTTGTTGCAGAACAGGCTCCACGTCTCCACGTAAATGTATAGACATGTCCTTGAGTATTATGTTGTGGCTTAAATGTTATCACTTTTTTATAAGTTGCATTAAAAAGTGTCTTCTAAATGTAGGCTATGTAGGGTAAATGTAAAATGTAAAAAATCTTTGCACAAACATGACTTCAATACAATGGATGGGTTTTTATTGGTGGGTTATTATTATTATAGTAGTAGTAGTAGTAGTATTTATAGTAGTATCATAAAATCAGTTATAACAGGAATTTTAAATGTTATTTATAATTTGCAGGCATTGTTAACCACCATGGTCAGGCGTAGGACCATATGGAAATACCCGCGTACCCAAGACTGGTGGGAGACCATTGTTCCAGGATTTGACAATGCCAGATTCATAAGGAACTTCAGAGTGTCCCATGCCTCCTTCCACTACATTTGTCGACGCCTTGGCCCTGTCATGCAGAGACAAGACAACAATTACCAGCAGCCCATACCAGTGGTTAAAAGGATCGCCATAGCCCTGTGGAGACTGGCCACTAATAATGTGTACAGGAGTGTAGGTCACCTCTTTGGGGTTGGGACTTCCACTGCTTGTTGTTGTGTGGGGGAATTTTGTGATGCTGTGATCGAAGTACTGCTGCCAGATCATATAAAGACCCCAGATGCCCGAAGGTTACAGGAGATGGCAGCATACTTCGATCACAAATGGGGGGTACCTCAATGCGTAGGGGCAATTGATGGGAGTCACATCCCAATTTTAACACCTTCTTTGTTCCCTCGCGACTACCACAATAGGAAGGGATGGAGCTCCATAATTCTGCAGGCTGTTGTGGATGGTAAGGGACTGTTTTGGGATGTGTGTGTGGGATACCCTGGCAGTGTCCATGATGCCCGTGTTCTGAGGCAGTCTTGGTTGTGGGAAAGGGTTAGTGATGGGGAGTTTTTCAGCCAGAACCCAGCCAACATCTCTGGGCGTCAGATAGGTCACTATTTGATTGGAGACCCGGCCTACCCACTGCAACCTTGGCTAATGAAGCCATTTTCAGACACGGGAAGACTGACCCCTGAACAGAGGATGTTCAACACCAGACTCAGCAGAGCCCGGGCCATTGTGGAGACCACCTTCGGGAGACTGAAGGGTAGATGGCGATGTCTCCTGAAGCGGAACGATTGCCAGGTGGAGCGGACCAAAAGGATGGTGCTGACCTGTTGTGTTCTGCACAACATTTGTGAGGAGAATGAGGATGAATACCTCCTGCCAGCCACCGACTACCTCCAGAGCCAGCCACCTGTGCGCCCACTTCCTGATGTTGGACCACAAGCACAGCATCAGAATCCTACAGATGTCCGTGACGCACTGGTGGAATATTTCAGCAGGCCTATTTGATTTTGTTATCAACAGAACCTTTTTCTTTGCACTTTCTTGTAAAAAGCAGTAGAGCCAGTTAGAGCCAGAAATTTGATGAAAAGATATAACTTCTTATTTATTAAGTATTGTTCTCCATTTTTGTTAATGGGCTGTTGTTTTGTTTGTATGTATGTATGTTTGGGCTCTCGTCATGTCACTAATGTATCATCTCTTGATCTGGTAAACACAGAATTTGTTTAAACCGCCTGTTGTAGGCTAGCCCATAATGGTGCTGATTTTGTTTGATTATGAATTGCATCAATTGTGTTGCAATTATCCTTTCAGAACATTATTGTGATATATATAAACATTTAAAAACCAAAAAAACCACAAGTTGGAATCTTGTTTTCACTGATTTTCATCATGGCATCCAAGTTAATGCATTCGCATTCATTTACTCCAACTGAAATTGAATACTCCAATATCATTATCCAAAATAATTATTAGTTATTCATGTACCACAGATTTAGATGTTTTTCACCCAAGATAAATGTTACTTAAGGTAAATTAGGCAAGTGATCCTCTCAAAACATCTTGAAATACTATACAACACTTCTAATTATGCACCATGGTAGGCCTACCGTAGGTTGTCTTAAAAGTTCAACAATTGTATAGACTGAAATTAATCAGCCATGGGAATAGAAGGCCTGCCGGGATGAAACATGACACCAAATCAACTTAGGCCATATGGGTACAAAGGCATACAGTATACTGTATGCTACCTCTACCCACCTGACTACTTGAATGTAAGGGGTGGATGCTCATTTTCTGAATCACCTTGGCTATCTGTAAACCTACACAAAATAATTGCACACATAAGAAAGACATTACCATTATTTCCAAGCAGTCATTTATTATTTGTGCAACTGACTGCAAACTCAAAAGTAGAGCTTGTGCAAACTCTACAGTATATCTTCCCTCAGGCATCAAATGAAAAGATGATACCACAACTTAAAATGATAAAAAAAAAAAACATAGTTTCAGTGCAAACACTGAACAGAGCCAGACATTCAATTTTACATTATACTTTAACTTAATAAGGCACAGGTATCTTTAAAGAGCAATCACCAACAAGAACAAAAAATATTATAAGAAATCACATCACTGGTGTGTCGCCCTGCTGGTAGCCTCCACTGCCGTAACTAGCCTCTCCACCAGCCCCATCAGTACAGTGTTGGTCTGCTGCAACTCCTGCAACATCCGCTCATCCCTCTCCTCATCCCTCGCAATCCTCTCAGCATCCACCTCTTGAGCTCTCTCATCCGCCTTCTCCATATACGCCATGACATCTTCGTAGCTGTTTTGCCTCTTCCTTTTCTCTGGGTAACAGATGGGTGGGGTATAATATTTCCATATGATGATCTATTCAATAGGATAGAGCTGTTACAGCAGAGTTTAAGCAACTTACTTTGTGTTGTTTCTCGTCTCTGGTCAGGCATTTCAGGCTCTGGGTCCGACACAGTTGTGTCAGTCACCAATAATCCTAAGATTCAAACAGAAATTCATAAACATTGTAAACACTCACAACATGGTAAACCATCATTTATACAAGATGCAATTGCATATAATGGACACACAGTCACCTAAGATTATCATACAGTAGACTAAGTACAGTTGAGACACTTTCCACCTGGTCTGTTTTTGCATACAAATTAAAACATTAGCTTGATTAGTAAAATGTTTGAGTCCACAAGTTTATGGTGGGGCAGGCAAACATGGATGATAGCCAACGTAATATAATCTGGAAGATCATGGCATAGTAACATTAGAAACCTTTAGAAACATGTTTATTTTGTTAGAATTTCTCATAATTTCAAAGAATAGAGTTAATGTAAAATAAATCAATTGCTGTTAGACCTGACCTCCTGTTACCAGGCATGCTGGGAATATGGTGTTGTATGAGTTAATGTTTCAAAATTAATGTTTGCTTGAGATTGCTGTTGTGTGAGCGTGTAGCCTGTTAGTCTGCATGCATGAGAATGTGTGCATGTGTGTGTTGTCCTGAGTTATGTGGAAACATGGAACTGCCATCTCACACCATAATGTAGTACAATAGGCCAACGTTAGGCTTCAATCGCTTCAAATTACATTAAAGAGCTGTGCCATGCTTCAAACACGCAGTTTAAACATTAGGCCCTACACTTACTTAACAACCAACCCATTAGGCTACTTGAATGAAAATTATAAAATCAAGAGGCCAACTGAAAGTAGGTTAACGTTACTTACGCATGACATGACGACTTACATCTTGAATACATTAAACACTCATGCAACAATACAATCAGTCAAGATTTAAATGCCAAATGCTCTCTCCGGAATAAAATAATATTCACAAAATAACACGTTCGTTGTATTAGGCTATAAACAACTTACCGATGTCAGAATGTGGCGTGGAGGGCCGCGAGGAAGATGGGCTTTCAGCAGCCGAGGTTGTGGCTGTGGCACTGTTCAGTGCTCCCTCGGTCTGATTAGCAGGTCGGCATCCCAAAACACCGTCCAGGAGCTCGTATGAAGCATCTCTCTCGCCACGTCCATGGCCACTTTTACTTAAATCTTTTTTAGTATCTCGATAGTCTTTTTTGAGCTTCTTTAGTTTGTTACATATTTGTTCAGTGTTTCGGTGAAATCCAGCCTTTGCCAGTTACTCAGCCAATTCAGCATAAAGCTTGCCTTTTCTGGTGCTACTGTCAAGTTTTTGTTGGAATTCGGTAGACGTCCAAATGGCGAGTAAACATTTGGTCTCCTCCGCCGACCACTGCACAACTTTCTTCTCCGTTTGTTTATCGGCCATTTTTTTTTTTTTTTTTTTTGACAGAAAGAGACACACACGTGCAGTTAGGATACTTGCTTTGTTTATTTCCGCTTGTGACTGGTGACGCCCTGTCATGTCGTCACGGTTCCCGCAGAAAAACCAAGTTTTATTTGGTGCCCGTTGGGCACCAAAGTTCCGATTCCGGAACGCTGTAATTTTTGGTGTGAACACGTCGGCCGGTTCAAGATTAGGTGCGGGAACCAGCACCGGCACGGTTCTCTGTCGGTGTGAATGCG
>JAODXP020002488.1:10000-20000 GCA_027497455.2 Sardinella longiceps | reverse complement strand
GCTGTAGTCTCACTCTCACCATAACTCAGTGCAAGTGCTGCTTAGCCAGTGGGAGATTTTAGGGACTCATTGTTACAGAAGATCATTAACATGTCGAAAAGAGAAGGGTGATCTGCACGCCTCCAACCACACGGCTGCTTTTCTTTATAACACAACGCGTTACAGCTACTGACTATAGTACTCAAATACTCACATACCTATGATAACAATCATGTCCAATTTTACATAGAAGAAAATAGATAAGCCTATAGAATTGTTTACTCATTGGATGTACATTTATCATTTATAGCAGTCATAAACCAAATGTAATGAAAATATAGTTTTATATAACTTTTTATATGAATTTAATATAATTCAAGTTAACTGATTGGAATAGAATGAGATGGGGGGGGGCCCCCAAGACTGCTGTTGGATTGTAGAGAGATTGTTGGATCTAAAATGGTGGACATGTTGTTGCAGACTGCAGTCTGCTCAGTCATTCCCTGTCCTATGTCTCCCTCTGGTGGAGGCAGGCTGCCAGTGCACACAGCGCACAGCACAGCACAGCAGTCCTATAGCCGTGGCTGGGGCGTGATCTCGAGGTGTCAACCACATCAGAATAGTGGACACAAACAGCCAGGGACCAGGCTCACGTCAGCTGGGGAGGAGAGGAGAGGAGCCGAGCGCAGAGAGGGGTGTGTGTGTGTGTGTATGAGAGAGGGGGCCTCCGTACTAATGGGGTGGGATGTGTGGGGTGGGACAGGCTTTGACACGCTCAAACATCAACGCATCTCCCTCTGCGGCCTCTGTCTCTGGTGTCTGGGTCTTTGACCCAGTCTCTGGGTTTCTGTGTGTGTGTGTGTGTTTCTCTCTGTGTGTGTTTCTCTTTCTGTCTCTCTCTCTCTCTCTCTCTGTGCACGCGCGTCTCTCTCACTCTTGCTCTGTGTGTGTGTGTGTGTGTGTGTGTGTGTGTGTGTGTGTGAACCTCTAGAGCATCCTCAGCTGGGACTGTCTCTGCTAGTGTGAATAAAAGATGTGTGAAAGTAGCAAACTGTGTGTGGTGTGTTGGTGCTAAGTCCGTCCCCATGCACTCTGTTCTGTGTGAGTGTGTGTGTGTGTGTGTGTGTGTCTGTGTGTGTGTGTGTGTGTTGGTCCCAAGTCTGTCCCTATGCACTCTGTTCTGTGTGTGAGTGTGTGTGTGTTGTTGCCAAGTCTGTCCCCATGCACTCTGTTCTGTGTGTGTGTGTGTGTGTGTGTGTGTGTGTGTGTGTGTGTGTGTGTGTGTGTGTGTGTGTGTTCTGTCAGGATTAGCGGCTAAGCTGTCGATCTCTGAGGCTAATGGATTAGCATGCTAGTTAGCGAGCGCTAGCTAATTAGCCCTAAGGTGTGGAATAGAAGCATGTCCACAGGTAATTGTTGCTCTGCGCGCCAAACGTCCTTGGAGAACAGGATAATTAATTAAGGGGCCTTTGAGGGCAGAATTCAACATGGGTTAGGCTGACAGGATGACAGGTGATTGATTTCTCAATCGCTCATTGATTGATTTTTTTTAGTCAGGTCAGCCACGGTGTGTGGGAGCGAGTAAATGTGAGTGTGTGTGTGTGTGTGAGAGAGAGAGAGTAAGCGAGCGGTTTCTTGTTGTGTTTTCTTGTTCCAACGTTTCCATTGTGAGGTCTGAACTTGTAATTGATTTGCACTAAAGATTAGAAACACAGTTTGCGAACTCAACTGCAGTGCTATTTTCATCTGGCTAACAGGTTAATCAATGTCAGACCTCAAACCTTGAAGAATCTCTGTAGCCCTGAACAAATTAACACACAGTAAGATCATTGAGAGCAAAGTAGAGCAGAGACGAGCAGAGGCCAAATGTTGGCTACCTGAGTGTGCTTTGCATGTGTCTGTGTGTTTGGACTAGTAGTACTCCCTCTGGTGGTGAGTGTGGGCATGGCAGATGGCAGAGTCAGTGAACTGGTCACTCTGGCTGTACTATTACTCCCTCTGGTGGCAAGTGTGGGCATGGCAGGGCCAGTGAGCCGGTCACTCTGGCTCTAGTAGTTCTGCTCCCTCTGGTGGTGAGTGTGGGCATTGCAGGGTCAGTGAGCCGGTCACTCTGGCTGTTTGCTCCTAAGGGACCGCAGACATACAGGCCATTGAAGGGATGAAACGTTCCATCGGCCTCAGGGCCCGGTGAAGAATGAGAGAGAGCATGTGGGAGAGAGAGAGGGAGAGAGAGAGAGAGGGAGGAGGAGGAAGAAGAAGAAGAAGAAGGCAATAGAGTAAAGAGGTAGGAGATAGATAGATAGATAGATAGATAGATAGATAGATAGGTAGATAGATAGATAAAGAGTTAAAGAGTTCGGTGGATAGAGGGATGTAATGTAAAAGAAGAGGGAGACACACCCCCACACTGACCCCAGGATTGGCCTTTGACCTTTGACCTCTCCGCGTCCTGCTGGAACTCACCTTTCATCTCTCCTCTACTGGGGTGACCCCACAGGTCTGACACCGCACTGATAGAACATGCTAGAGAGGCCAGCTTATAGAGTGTTTCTCAAAGTCAAGGAAGCATGCTTGGAAGGTTGCTTTTTCGAGCATTCCACGTCATTGTCTGTAGCCAAGTACTGTTCCAATGTCAAGCATCCTTCTAAATTCTAGCAAGGACAGAGGCCTTTGATCATAGATTTTTCAAGGATGCACTGATGGAACCTCATATTTGAAGTGTACGACTTCCAAGGTGAGTGTGCTAATAGTCATATATGCTACCGGAAGCTGAGCCTTGTAGTGGCAGATTGAGCAAGTGCTAAACTAAGCAGATACAAGACTTTGACTGGAGCTTAAATGTAGCAAAATCTACAGTAATATGTACAGATCATTAAGTCTATTACCTTAAAGGAGGTGATTAGGAATCAGCTAGTTATCTTCAACAGTAATATCTATGGCAACTTGTTAGTCTGTTAGCATTAGATTAAGGTAAGAGAGTTGATTGGGATTGTGGTAGTGTCTGATCTACAGTAATATCTACTATGACTCGTTCGCCTGTTAGCATTATCTTTAGGTAAGAGAGCTGATTAGGAATGAACTAGGGATCTTCTACAGTAATATCCACTGTGACTTGTTAGCCTGTTAGCATTATCTTTAGGTAAGAGAGCTGATTAGGAATGAACTAGGGATCTTCTACAGTAATATCCACTGTGACTTGTTAGCCTGTTAGCATTATCTTTAGGTAAGAGAGCTGATTAGGAATGAACTAGGGATCTTCTACAGTAATATCCACTGTGACTTGTTAGCCTGTTAGCATTATCTTTAGGTAAGAGAGCTGATTAGGAATGAACTAGGGATCTTCAACAGTAATATCCACTGCGACTTGTTAGCCTGTTAGCATTATCTTTAGGTAAGAGAGCTGATTAGGAATGAACTAGGGATCTTCTACAGTAATATCCACTGCGACTTGTTAGCCTGTTAGCATTATCTTTAGGTAAGAGAGCTGATTAGGAATGAACTAGGGATCTTCTACAGTAATATCCACTGTGACTTGTTAGCCTGTTAGCATTATCTTTAGGTAAGAGAGCTGATTAGGAATGAATTAGGGATCTTCTACAGTAATATCCACTGTGACTTGTTAGCTTGTTAGCATTATCTTTAGGTAAGAGAGCTGATTAGGAATGAACTAGGGATCTTCTACAGTAATATCCACTGTGACTTGTTAGCCTGTTAGCATTAGCTTAAAGTAAGGGAGGTGACTATTATCCAGCTAACTGATCTTCTACAGTAATATCTACCGCAACTTGTTAGCCAGTTAGCATTAACGCACTGTCAGACTGTGGGAGCATCCATGTTCTTCTCATCTCTCACTACCAGGACAAGGGTTACAATCAACTTTGGCTACAGGCATAAAATGCTGCTATAAAGCAATGCATTCTGGGACTTGTAGTCAATTTGTGGTCCAGAGCTTTAAGGCAGCAGCGTAAGACTGTAGTCTATGTCAAACAAGGTCCTTGGGAGAGCCACTAGGCCCAGAGAGCCATCCTGGGGCCCCAGAGCAGGAGCTCTGGCTGGGGTAGAGTCTCTGGGGTGGGGTGGGGAGAGAGGATGGAGGTCTGGATGTAGCATGGAGATGGAACCTGAGGTTAGTAGTTTATAAATGCAACACCCGGGGCTGAAGTGGTGGTGGTTTTTTTGGGGGGTGTTGTGTGTGCTCAATGGTGTTTTTTGCCCCCAACGGCACCTTCCAGGCAGCACAGCCTAAAAGGCACTACCCTTACTCTATTCCTAACCCTAACCCCCTCAACCCTCATCCTAACCCTAAACTGAGGGGAGTAGTGCCTTAACCTGACATAGCCTGCCCATAATACTGCTGTTCATTCATATTCAAGGTCCTTTAACCTGACGTGATTATAGGGCGGAGGGGGAGGGCATTCAGTTCTGGTTTGAAACGATTGGACAGCTAGTCTAATCAGCTTCACTTATTGGTCGGTTGTCTGTTAACCTATGTAAACCCGGCCCAGAAGACCGTCTCCAGACCATGAATACAGATGAACAGCCGTATTATGGGTGGGCTATGTCAAGCTAGTAGTGCCTTGAAGGCAGTGCTGCCTAGAAGGCACTGTTGAGGGCAAAAAATACCAAAGGCCGTTGTGGTTGTGTGTTACCTAGGTTGACGGTGAGTTTGACTCGTCCGCCGTCCAGTTCAAGTCGGAGAGTGTCGGCGGACTCTTTGGAGGTGGTGGCCATGAGGAGGCCGTAGGCGCGCTGGGACATGAAACGCAACGCCACGTCTTCCGCCTCCGTGTGCAGTGTACGCGGCATGATGATCTTCAGGTACATGCTGCCATCATAGCTCAGCACCGTCGCCTCTGTGGAGGGGGGGAGGACACACACACACACACACGCACATACACACAGACACAGACACATACACACACACACACACACACACACACACACAATGCCAAACCAACAGAAAAATAGATGGGGGCAGTACAGTCAATGGAAACACACACACACACACACACACACACACACACACACACAGTCACAATCACACAGAGAAAAACAGGGAAAAAAGCAAGTTAGTAAGAAAAGCACATAATAACATGATATTCCACGCACACACAAACACACACACACACACACACACACACATTGCTCGATCATCAACACACACATTGATCGACCACACACACAACCACACACAGAAAAACTGGGAGAACAAGGAGAGAGACCTCTCGTCTCCCGTGTGTGTGTGTCTGTCTGTCTGTCTGTGTGTGTGTGTGTGTGTGTGTGTGTGTGTGTGTGTGTGTGTGTGTGTATCTGTGTATGTTTGTGTGTGTGTGTGTGTGTGTGTGTGTCTTCTCCAACTCCATCTGTGCTTCTGGATAGAGACTTAACTTCAATTGGACGCCTGCCTGGTCTGCTTGGACTCTCTCTCTCTCTCTCTCTCTCTGTGTGTGTGTGTGTGTGTGTGTGTGTGTGTGTGTGTGTGTGTGTGTGTGATTATCACAGGGAAACAAAATTACTCTCTCTCTCTCTCTCTCTCTCTCTCTCTCTCTCTCTCTCTCTCTCTCTCTCTCTCTCTCACACACACACACACACACACACACACACACACACACACACACACACACACAAAAGGTGCTTTGTTCCACCCCACCAGATTTTGTATAAAACGATATGATGTAAAACAAGTCATTAAGCCCTGCTTTGATTATTTTTTCAATGTAAACACTACCCCTCAAATGTACACACTACACCTTTAAATGTACACACTACCCCTCTAATGCCCTGTGTCACCACATGGAGAAGGGCACGGCCAATTATACTGATAGGGCAACCAGTGCAGGTACCAAAACTACAGGCCTAATGGAGGTGCAGATATTTAATATATCACAGACTATTTCATACAGACACATACTCTTGTATGAAATATAGGCCTGAGACTCACATAAGTCTCCTATTCTATGGAATATATATCACACACTCTGGTCTCTTGTATGAAATATAGGCCTATACTGTAAGACTCACATAAGTCTCCTATGCTATGGAATATATATCACAGACTCTGGTCTCTTGTATGGAATATAAGCCTGAGACAGACTCACATAAGTCTCCTATGTTATGGAATATATATCACAGACTCTGGTCTCTTGTATGGAATATAGGCCTGAGACTCACATAAGTCTCCTATGCTATGGAATATATATCACAGACTCTGGTCTCTTGTGTGGAATATAGGCCTATACTCTAAGACTCACACAGGTCTCCTATGCTATGGAATATATATCACAGACTCTGGTCTCTTGTGTGGAATATAGGCCTATACTCTAAGACTCACATAAGTCTCCTATGCTATGGAATATATATCACAGACTCTGGTCTCTTGTATGGAATATAAGCCTGAGACAGACTCACATAAGTCTCCTATGTTATGGAATATATATCACAGATTGGTCTCTTGTATGGAATATAGGCCTATATACTGTACAGTAAGTCCCCTTCTCTGCCGTCCAGTGTCCATCTCCTTGCCCTGACATTAAGTGAAATATACTGAGACGTGTCTATTGTTGTTTTGCACCTTAGTCCCTGCAACTTTCTATTTCTTTGCAAAGAAAACAAAACAAAACAAAACAAAAATTGCAAAAGCAAAGTGCTATTGCAATGCATTGTATATACAATACTGTGCTGTCCATTGACAAAAAAAAAACAAACAAACACACAAACCAAAAAAAAAACCAACTGATTAACCACACACAAACCAAAAAAACTAACAAAAAAAACCTGATTAACCACAAAATGTTGCCATAATTAATCATGGTTAATCACATTTAATTGCAAGTCACCAATTCTCCAGTTGGTTGCCTCCTTATTTTGCCCTGGTAAGACCCTGAGCAGGCTCTGCTCCTAATGCTAATTTGTTCTGTAAATATGAAAGCATTCAGAGAAACGCTGCCAAAACCTGAAGAAGAGTTTTAGTGGACAGTGTATCGAGGCACGTCTACTTCACTCTGTTGTTGGTGTTGTCGTTACTGCAGTTAGTCCCATATCTAGCTTGACTTCATTTTCTAGCTTAATTGATTATAGTGCATGTCAGAAAGTAGGAAGCATATATACATGTTTTGCACGTGATCGAGAAAATATGCCCACAGCTGATCACCGTGATCGAATTGAATCCCTAATCGAGATCGTATAATCGCCCAGCCCTACTCCTTGCACAATGCTTTATGTGTGTGGTCTTGTTGTGTATGTTGCTACTGAATGTGTTATCTGTGAGCACACCAAAACATATTCCTATCAACTGTATTATTGTCATATTGTTGAAATGGCTGCAATAAATCTGATCCTGATTCTTTTTTTTTTTTAAAGTTATTTTTTAGGGCTTTTATGCTTTTAATTTGACAGGACAGTGAAGAGTGTGACAGGAAATGAGTGGGAGAGAGAGAAGGGTATGGATCGGGAAATGACCTCGGGTCGGAATCGAACCCGGATTCCCCGGATTTGTGGTATGACGCACTAGCCTGCTGAGCTATGCCACCGCCATCTGATCCTGATTCTGAGCAGAAAGCCCAGACTCTCAGCCCAGTGACAAGGAGACTTGAGGTGTGAAGAAGGAAACTTGGGACGGCCAGCCAGCCAGGCGTTCCTTTGGTATCAGGAGCTGGCAAGGAGTATACATGTACTATATGAGTGTTTCTCAAAGTCGAGGAAGCATGCTTGGAAGGCTGCTTTTCGAAGCATTCCACGTCATTGTCTGTCGCCAAGTACTGATCCAAAGTCAAGCATCCTTCTAAATTCTAGCGAGGACAGAGGCCTTTATTCATAAATTTTTCAAGGATGCACTGATGGAACCTCGTTTTTGAAGTATACGACTTCCAAGGCGAGTGTGCTACCTAGGAAGCATTCTCGACTTTGAGAAACACTCTATAAGTGTATGCATGTTTGCATTCATAGATTTATTTATTTACCAACAGTTAGAAAAAAAAAAAAAAAAAAGATCTTTTGTCAATGATTTTTAAAGCTAAACTTAAGCCTCTGAGATAGGTTTGACAAAAAAGACACATGACCAGCATGCATCTGAGAATATATTCTTAGAATTGAATCAAGGCAAAGCTGTGGATAAATGCTGCTGTAGATCCTCCTGATGTGTTAAATATATGGATGTACTCTCTCTGCCTTCTGAGGTGATGTAAATGATATATGGATCTACTCTCTCTGCCTCGTCTCCCTCACAGGCGCCGTGTCTTGTCTTGTCAGGTGGCTTCCGCGTGGGCAAGGCATTTAGTAATTAGATTGGACCAATCCTGAGCAGCCTAATGGCGGCTATCACAGGCTGGAGTCGTGCAGGGGCGGCGGGATATGAGATACAAGACAGCTGAGGCTTCAGGAAGACGGCGAGGGTTTGGACTGATGCGTTTGGAAAGAGATTGTGCACTACACTCAATAGACTCTAGATGGCAGCAAAGCACTTTGGAAAAAAATAAAGGGGGAGAGAGCGAAAGAATAGAAATAAACATCAGTCTCTTGGCTGAGCACAAAGCAAGACGTCAACAGCGTATGAAGAGACAATGCTTTCAGCTTCTGATTGTTTTATGGAAAATCACTGGGCCAGATGGCTACTTCTCTGCTTCAGCACCCTGTAAACTATTCCTTTACGCTCGCTCTCAAACACACACACTTCTAACAACGCCCGCCGCTGACACTTCCGACGCCGCCGGCAGCGGGAACGACGACGACAACGACGACAGAAGCAGACAACAGGCGTGGTGTTAGATGGCAGCTGACAGCCTTTGTGCACCTACACACACACACACACACACACACACACACACGGAATCCAACAGCAGCCTCATCAGACAGAACATTTGTTCTGTGTGAATGTCAAATGCGCCGTGAGTCAGACAGGCACGTTGGGAGACGCCCGTGTTGAAAGGGAACAGCGAGCATCTGTGAGAATCAAAGAGGAATCACAAGCTTGACATATCCTCATCAGCCCAACAAAACGCAGCTTTGCCAGCCTCTCTCTCTCCCTCTCTAACACACACACACACACACACACACACACACACACACACACACACACACACACATACACCCACACACCAGTTGCAGCAATGCTTTACACAACAGCATCTCCACCACCTGGATGGGCGTGTATGTGTGTGTGTGTGTGTGTGTGTGTGTGTGTGTGTGTGTCGTCACAGATGGGACTCTGATTGGAGGCGTCCATGGGGAACAGTGCGTCACCCAGGCAACGTGACCTAACAGAAGTGTGAGGAAGGGTTCTGAGTGTGTCTTCATCTCCCGTCATTTTCGTTTCCTGACGCAGATTCACACACCCCATGAGCTACACACACACACACACACACACACACACACACACTGACACAAACTACATATCAGACGTCGCCTAACTGACAATGACGGGCGAAATAATCACTTTGATTCCGTTCTTTTTCTGTCTCACTCAACAATGACTGTTGTAGTCATAGTGTCGTAGTGTTGGAGTTGATGATGGTGTTGTGTTGATGTCGTTGTTCAACTATGTTTCATCGGCGCGGTGTCTAAGGCTAAAGAAAGACCTGTTTGTCAAAGGCAGTCAGTAGCCAAGTCATGTATGCTACAGAAGAAACCAGTGAATGCAAATATTACACTCTGGGCTCCAACTTTACATTTACTGTTTGCATTTTATACATTTATCAACTCTCTATTACATGAGGACAAATCTCTCCTAGAGCAATTTAGGGATAAGTGCATTGCTCAAGGGCATGATGGTGGCAGCTGGGATTTGACCCCACACTAGCTACTAGCCCAGATAGCCAGGACCCTTAAAGGATAGCTCTGGAGTAAGTTTAAGCATAGCCCTGTTGCACAAGACTTCTAACAGCAATGTATTTCGCATGGAAAGAAAATTTTCGAACAGCATGGACCTAACGTGAACGTGAAACACGTTGCATAGAGTCAACGGCATGTCGGATCTTACTTTCGGTTTTGAATAATGAGGATCCATTGATTCAGTGTAAAGTGCTTG
>JAODXP020002488.1:0-5000 GCA_027497455.2 Sardinella longiceps | reverse complement strand
CCTTTGCGGCCTTCTCTCTGGAAGTCGACATGACACCATTCGCCATCGTTAACCTTCTTGTTGCTGGCCTTGAGCTTGATACTGCCGGAGCCCATGTCCATGAGGAGGTACAGGTAGCCCTCCAGGAGCTCCATGGCGAAGTAGTCCGCCTTCAGGTCCCGCCCTACGCGCTGCTCCTTGGGGTTCGGGACTTTTCCGTGGCTGAAGAGCAGCAGTCCGCTGGGCTCGGTTGTGCGGAAGTCGAAAGAGATGGAACCCGTCTTTTTGGTGTCCCACTTCGGCAGGGCGATGTAAGATTCGGGTGTTTCGAAGGTGACGGGATCCAGTGCCGCCACGTCCTCGCAACGGAACACGAGGTCGCCGTGGAGACTGATCTTGGGGTCGCGATCGATGGCGAGGCGAGAGAGCTCCAGCTTGAAGTCGTTGTTCTTGTACACCACCTAAAGGGGGCGCCAGAGCAAGACACAGATTAGTGATTAAGGATATTAAACACATGGGCACTAGCCTAGAACTCTAGACACACTCTAACGGTAGCAAATTTAATTTGGATACGTCTAGCAATCAGCCATATGTTGTACTCAGAGCTCAGAAGAAGTGGTGTCTGAGCTGTTTATCTGAGCTGTTAACGCTCAAGGTTGTATTCAAATCTAATGGTGTTTAGCCAATCACAATGTTTTACCCCAGACTCTATAACTCGTGGCTAGACTATACATTTATGTTCCCAACACGACACGGCCATCTTGTACTTCAGGAATGAATGGGAGTCTGTCTTATACATCACTTCCTCTATCCTCAGGACTCTCTCATGCATTTGTCTGTAACTCAACACTTCAGCCACTTCTGAACATATGACAGACTGTCTAACTATGGGAGTGCATGGCTGTGTGTGTGTGTGTGTGTGTGTGAGAGAGAGAGTGTGAGTGTTTTTCATTTTGTTTTGAAGCAGCTGGTTATTGGACTTATTTAATCATCTACCAGAAACTGTAATGGCACAGACATGTAGTTTGTCATATCAACCCCGAATATAATTGTGTATGGAAAATAACATAATGATGTGTGACCTTAGACACATACACACACACGCACGCACACACACACACACACACACACACACACACACACACACACACACACACACACACACACACACAAACACAAAGTAGGGAAGTACATAAACAAAGACAATTAAGTCTACATTCTTTTAGTAAATTAGCTTTCTTCATATCAGTGAGTGTTGATGCCATGCATGCTCGCTTAGCAGTCAAAAGTTGGACGCCATCGGAAAAATATAAGGTGCAATCCTATTTCTCAGCTGACTAACACTGCAGCAGTAACTATGTGTGTGTGTGTGTGCGCGTGTGTCTGTGTGTGTGTGTGTGTGTGTGTGTGTGTGTGTGTGTGTGTGTGTGTGCGTGTGTGTCGTGTGTGTGTGTGTGTGTTTCTGGCAGCTGAGTAAACACTGACGCTGACGGAGGTACCAGATAACGAGGAGCAGGCAAGGAAAGCAATTAGGCAAAGCAGTCAAATCTGATGGTGGAAGACTGAGAGAGTTTGAGAACAATTAAAACAAACCAGATGAGTGTAGTAGTGAGGAGAGAGAGAGAGAGAGAGAGAGAGAGAGAGAGAGAGAGAGAGAGAGAGAGAGAGAGAGAGAGAGTCTGAGAACAATTAAAGGAAACGAGATGAGTGTGGTGAGGAGAGAGAGAGAGAGAGAGAGAGAGAGAGAGAGAGAGAGAGAGAGAGAGAGAGAGAGAGAGAGAGAGAGCGGTGTTTTGTTTTGTTTTCCGTTGGCAGAGAATGCTAAAGCTCCGGTCTGTTCTGTTATGTGGTCGTTTCTATGAGATAAAGAGAAGGCATTGTTGTGAAGCCTCAAACAGACTAACACAAGACTGGGGATCTCACATAACTTCTGTCCTTCACTCGAATAACAACCTCACACACACACACACACACACACACACACACACACACACACACACACACACACACACACACACACACACACACACACACACACACACACACACACACACACACACACACACACACACACACACACACACACACACACACACACACACAGAGACAGATAGAGAGCAGTATTTCCTGCAGAAAATTAGCTAGTCAAGATGGGAGGAAGAGTTGATCGGTATCACTACACTAGTGAGTATTGTCATTGGAAAAGTTATGTTGTGTGCAGATTAATATGATATATATGATATGATATGATAAAAAATACATAGTCTACCTACAAATTTAGCCATTTTAGCCTATTACCAATCAACATTATGTTTGTGATACAACATTTGGTGGCTAGTCTGGATATGTGATGATCTTTACATTTTTTCCAGACTTCACCAGCATCTGGGAAATGCAAGGCAGTGTTTTAGGACTTTATTCTCTTTAGTGACACCAACAATTCATAGTTAGATATTTCTGACATTCAATAGTAATTGATTTATATTAGAGTTTTAATGCATGTTTCTTCTTCATCTCTGATATTGAGTTGTTTTCCGTGGCAGATGCACTCACTGATTGTTTGTAATATAGGGAGTCCACCTGGACAATGAAGGTGTTTTTGAACACTGTGGAATCTGGTGTTGGCCCTTTTTTATATTAAAGCTTTCAGAACCGCCAGCATGGCATTGGCTCCGACTCAAAGTTGTTTGATCCCACAGCATGTGTGTTCTCTGATACTCTCTGTGTGTGTGTGTGTGTGTGTGTGTGTGTGTGTGTGTGTGTGTGTGTGTGTGTGTGTGTTCTCTGATACTCTCTGTGTGTTTGTGTGTGTGTTCTCTGATACTCTGCGGTTCTTCTCCCATCACGCTCAGAACCATCTTCCAACTTTTACTTTTATTCATTTATTTTTTTTTCCCTCCTTTTGGTAACTATTCCTCAAAAAGTGCAAGTTCCTCAAATCTGCCCGCTGCTGTCAAAGAAGACGAATGCCTTCAGACCCACCGCGGTGGAATTGTTTTGAACAAAAGCTGAAAACAGTGGTGCGTCTGCACCCATTCTTTGTCTTCCACCTGTAAAGTCTGTCTGTCTGTGTGTGTGTGTGTGTGTCTACTGTGTGTGTGTGTGTGTGTGTGTGTGTGTGTGTGTGTGAGTGTTTATTATTGGCATTCAGCCCTAGACACTGAAACAAACAAACACAAAAAAACAAAGGCAATGGAAAGGCCTCAAGCAGAGAATGAAAAGGCACTGCATCCAAAGCAGCCTTCTGAGCCTGAGAGACTGCAGCGGTGAGCACATCATAGACCCCACACACACACACACACACACACACACACACACACACACATACACACACAAGCATACAGTACAGAAGGCTGTAAAAGTGCAGAGACACGGTGGGCGTTATTTGGCCTTTAGACAGACTAGACTCCAGTGCTGCAGTAGCCTAGCCTTTATTAAATACATTCATTAAATATGGAGAGCTGGAGACCAGTCTCATAGACCCCACACACACACACACACACACACACACACTTCCTGTCAGTGAGGTATTGCGTCGCTAATGAGCAGCGATGATGCTAGTTAACCCCAGAGGACTCCCATCTAACACCACAACCACATGTTTGGCCAGAGGCAATTATTTCTTTTTTTTTTGTATTCATGCATTTGGATGCCATTTTTTTTTTTTAAATCAAAAGCCGCTCATATTTATCTATTATTACTTCAGGGCCAGTCTCCCCTGGAGGGGTTTAGGGTCAAGGCCCTTTGATCAAGGATTTAGGGTTGAGTCCAGGAGATGTTTGTGCTGCTAGCTGTCAACACTAACTGTGTCCGGCGAAGGTGGATCAACAACAGGAGCTGCTGGAAGTACGGGCGATGAACCCAAAATTGCATCTAACAACAGGTCTTTTTGAAGACCACCTGGCAGTTCCCTGTTCCGGGCAGGCTCATCATTGGACTGAGTTTCAGCTGTTATGGACTTTTGTTGTTTGTTTGTTTTATGTTTTTCAATTTTTATTTTCATTCCTCCCAAGCGCTTTGGGATACACTCTGTGTATTATAAATGCACTATATAAATAAATAAACTAAACTAAACTAAACTAAATTAAACTAAGTCCGACCATTTACAGGCTAACTAGAATGCTAGCCAGGTTCCTTGACCGCTACGCTACCTCCTCCCTACACTGATGCCCATTCACATTACCACCATCCACTGGGTACTTGTACTAATAGTCTTAGAGGTGTGTGAGATACTCTTGCCATCGCCTGAGTCATGGTATCGCCAACAGCAACCAGATGATCTTTCACTGCGCCCATCATAAGCGCCCGCTGTACCTCCACACTTAGGCATAGGCTACAGAATCTCAATCGAGAATGTGTCTCACTGAATTTATAGTTGCTGAAGATTTTACATCACCTGCAGTCGTCCATTAGCCTCTATCTAAATACGGGAGGGTCTCAGATCTTCCGGGATGTCTGGATATGGCAGGCTAATATTGACAGGCACTACTGCATGCAGTGGACAGTTTAGCCAGACAGACACAGTGTATTAGCTGTATTAGCTAAGCTATATTAGCTGTATTAGCCATATTAGCTATACTGGTAATGGAAAGTTTTATTAGCTATCTAAACTGTATTAACTAAGCTATATTAGCTGTGTTAGCCATATTAGCTATACTGGTAATGGAAAGTTGTATTAGCTATGTTAACTGTATTAGCTTAGCTATATTAGCTGTGTTAGCCATATTAGCTATACTGGTAATGGAAAGTTTTATTAGCTATGTAAACTGTATTAGCTAAGCTATACTAGCTGTGTTAACCATATTAGTTATACTGGTGATGGGAAGCTATATTACCTGTATTAGCTAAGCTATATTAGCTGTGTGAACCAAATTAACCATACTGGTGATGGAAAGCTGTGTAAGCTGTATTAGCTCCGCTATATTAGCTGTGTTAGCCATATTGGCCATACTGGTGATGGAAAGTTGTGTTAGCTGTATTAGTTAGCTGTGTTAGCCATATTAGCCATACTGGTGATGGAA
>JAODXP020002487.1:22500-28928 GCA_027497455.2 Sardinella longiceps | reverse complement strand
TGTGTGCTTGTCTCTGTGTGCAATGTGCATGTGAGCGTGTGTATATATGAGTGTATGTTTTCTTTACTCATGACTGTGCTGTATCTGTGAAACGTATGTCCCATAAGTGCTTGTGTAAATTGCGAAACCAAAGCCTTGTGGTGTGTGTACAGTATGAGCATCAGTGTGTGCTGTTGGTTGGGAAGTGTAGTCCCTGTGTGTCTGTGTGTGTGTGTGTGTGTGTGTGTGTGTGTGTGCGTGGTTAATTGTTTATTTAAGAGTTTAGATTCGTAGTATAGATTAAACTATGCCGTGTAATCTAGTCTCCTAACAGAGAGAAGCTCATCTTGGTGCTGCACATTCATTTTGTTTTTCGCTTGTTTTTCATTTTGAATCTTAAACTAATAGCCTACTGAATGTCAAACTAGCTTTACCTGAGTCAACTGTTCTAACAAAGTCGTTGTCATGGAAACACTGATGCTGCTGTAGGACTTGATTCTGAGACATGAACCCCTTAGATTACATCATCTATTGCAGTAAGCTGCAGATACTGGTAACACTTTATAATAAACATCTTCTATAAATGGCTAATAAATATCTTATTAATGCCAGTAGATAGTTATAATAGATAACAGTCAATAGTTAGGTCACAGTAATATACATTTTACAGAGTAGCTAATTAGTTAGTTAGATTTTAACAGTTGGTTTACAATTTATTTTCGCTTAATCTGATGTTCTTGTTACTGATGTTAATAAGCTATTAAAGCTACAAGAACTTTTAAAATTAGAACATCTTGTAGCAGGAGGCAGGTTTAGGGTCTTACTGGATGATGTGTGTAAACCTATTGTACAATGTTCTTGCTTTAAGTAGTTTGTAGTTTTTATTATTATTATTATTTTCGCTTGTTTGTTTGTTAGTTATTTGTGTGTGAAATCTGTATTATTACTTTGTTTATTTTGTCTCATTATTATGATTGTTATTTCCTATCAGGGCATTGCTGTAAAAGAGCCTAGAGCTCAGTCAAGTTCCCCTGAATAAAGAATGGTTGATGATGATGATGATGATGATATTTAATGCCCATTTATAGGCATAGGATAGTTATAGGATAGTTATTACAAAAGTGCTACCCAGATATTTAAAGTAATACAGCTCATTTTGTATTGAATATTTTGTGTTGATTGGGCTTCAGTGAGCCACTGGCCTGGAGCCAGGTCAGACTTCTCCTGGCTGATGCCAAACTAAATAATCACCAGGGGTATTTAGTGTGGACACTCACCAATTCATTTCCTCATAGAAGATTCAGCGTGGGTTAAGATTGTCCAAAGCAAATACAAAAGATTGAACGCAGCTCATGTAGCTCATAGGCAATCATATCTGAGACAGAGGAAGCATAGATACTCCCGTTCTAGCCCCTCCCTCCCCGTTCTGTGATTGGATGCATAAAACAGGACTAGCCAATCGTATCTGAAATAGAGGAAGCATAGATACTCCCATGCTAGTCCCTCCCTCCCTGTTCTGTGATTGGACCCATAAAACAGGGCTAGCGAATCGAAATAGAGAAAGCATAGATACTCCCGTGCTAGTGCCTCCCTGTTCTGTGATTGGACCCATAAAACAGGGCTGGCCAATCGAAATAGAGGGAGCATAGATACTCCTGTGCTAGTCCCTCCCTGTTCTGTGATTGGACCCATATAATAAAACAGGGTTAGGAATTGGCCATGGACACCCTGATGCTTAGCAGGAGAGTGAAATGCAATGGAGCGTGCCAGGCTAGAACAGACTCCAGTACTCTGATTGATTAGCCACTTACTGCATCCTGCCTCTGGTCCTGGATCATTAACTCCAATCAATAACTTTGATTAGTCACTTAACTAATCAATCTCTTGATTTGACACTTAAATTGATCAATCTCTTGAACCAAGATCAATCCAGATCAATCTCTCTAATTAATAATGTATCTGTTCCAGGCCCTTTATCCGTAACTAAATTAATTAATTATTTCCCTTAGGCCTGATCCACTGATCAATGACTCTAATCAATAACTCTGATCAATCAATCAATCAATCAATCAATCAATCGTAAGTGGAGCAGGGGTGGGTCCACACCGCACACGGGTCTCAAACCCGCCACCCCGTCAACTACAACAAACCCACGGCATGGGAGTCAAACATTCTAACCACTGAGCTGAAAAGTCCAAGCTTCCAATTCAGTGGTTAAAAGCGTTCTTGAAGGATTGGGGTTGTGAGGATTTACGCACACTGCTGACAGCTAGCCGAGCTAGTTTTCATCCGTTACATAAGGGATAATGACCGATGAGGCTGGTTATTCAGATTATCTCCTGTATATTTAAACAAGTGTTAAAAGAACATAAAAGAAACATGCAACTCCATTTTAAAAGACGTTAAACTGTTCGGTCTGGGTACTATTTTTGTGTGGAAGTAGATCCACAAGGCTGCCTACCATTGTCATAGTCACCATTCTAAAGAGCGTTGATACGGAACAGTGGTGAAACTATTTAACAGATAAATGTCTTAGCAAAGATACTTTAGTACACAAGATGAAGATAAGGGAATGCAGTTTGTTGGGGAAATCTAGTAAAGCCCCACAAACTCCACACTGGGTTTAACTGGTCTGTCTACTACCGGTCTCCTAAAGGGGCATGTCAGCTTCTAACCCAATGTTATTTTGATACAGGAAGGAACTCCTTATGAATCGTCTCGGTTTTGATCAACCGTGTGTATTATCTGAGCGTTTCTCAAAGTCGAGAATGCTTCCTAGGTAGCACACTCGCCTTGGAAGTCGTACACTTCAAAAACGAGGTTCCATCAGTGCATCCTTGAAAAATCTATGAACAAAGGCCTCTGTCCTCGCTAGAATTTAGAAGGATCCTTGACATTGGAACAGTACTTGGCGACAGACAATGACGTGGAATGCTTGAAAAAGCAGCCTTCCAAGCATGCCTACTTGACTTTGAGAAACACTCTCTGTGTGTTTAACCGTTTCAAGCGGTTCTACATTCTAAGTTAATGGCCACCCCATCAGCCAATCAGAGAAGAGAATCCCATTATTAAGGGATATAAAATAATATAATCATATCATAAATGGCCTTTCTTATCATGATCAAATAATTTAATCCTATAATAAAGGACCTTCCTTATCATGACCAAATGATGTAATCATATAATAGAGATCAATAAGGTGAATCGCGGGGGCGTCGTCATTTCCTGATCCCTCCCCGTCTCTTTCTCCCATTCATTTCCTGTCTCTCTAGAGCAGGGGTAGGGAACCTATGGCTCTCTAGAGCAGGGGTAGGGAACCTATGGCTCTCTAGAGCAGGGGTAGGGAACCTATGGCTCTCTACAGCAGGGGTAGGGAACCTATGGCTCTCTAGAGCAGGGGTAGGGAACCTATGGCTCTCTAGAGCAGGGGTAGGGAACCTATGGCTTTCTCTGATCCAGCTGGCTGCAATGTTGAGCACAACCCTCATCGCTAAGCTTCAGCCTATGATATGATGCTAGCCTACAAACACAGAAAGGGTCTAGAGCAGGGGTAGGGAACCTATGGCTCGGGAGCCAGATGTGGCTCTTTTGATGGTTGGGTCTGGCTCGCAGACAAATCTTTAATAAAAAGAATGATAACTTTAAAAATAAAACATTCTCATGTAGGCCTATTTCAATCCATTCATCTATCTATTTCAGTCTTGAATAGCACTTGAATAGCAATTGTGAGAAATGGAAAGCCATTCACAGATGAGGAGTATGCCAAAACACTCTTCTTGTGTACTTTTTGATTACTTTTCGAATGAAGATAAGATAAATTGATGAATAAAAGACATGCCTGTATATTGTATGGCTCTCATGGAAATTAATTGTAAAATATGTGCCATTCATGGCTCTCTCAGCCAAAAAGGTTCCCGACCCCTGCTCTACACTGTCCTGTCCAATGATGGTGGAAAAAGCCCCAACAAATATCTTAAAAAATAAAATAAGGTGAATCTCTTACCCCGCGCCTGTTCCCTGATCCTGGTGATGAGGTCCTTGTAATCCACGGGCAGGTTGTACTCGTCGAAGGCCAGCTCTTTCGTGGTGATGTTCTCCCTGATCATCTCCGTGTACGGCCCCTCTACGGTGAAGTAGCACGGCCGGTCGTCCGTCTTGTGATCGTGGAAGACTAACATCGCCTGCTTCCAGCCGAAGAACTGATGCATCTGTACCACAAACTCGCCCAGCTTCTTATAGGTAGGTCCAGTGTTGGTGATGGACGTGTACTCCTCGAACGCAATGGCCGCCGCCCCTGCTGTTACCATGGGGACGTTCCAGTGCCCCGTGAAGCGCGCCACCTGTGCGGCCGCGTAATCACAGCCCGGCCCAATGAAGGCCCAGGGATTGTGGGATAGCCGGAGGTCGACAGCGGCTAGCGGAGCTACGGACTCGGAGCATTGGCCTTCCTTAGTGTCACTGCCCTCAAAGATGAGCACCAAGTTATGTCCAGGCAACAGGGAGGGGTCAGAGTTCACGCGATCGAGTGCCCGGGTCAAGGCGGGGGCAACGCGGGGCCACGCCCAGGCGTAGACAACGTTGTTCTTAGGCAAAATGGCCGCCAGAGTGACATTCTGGCCCGGTGCATGATGGGAAAGTGAGTCCTGTGTGAGTCCTCGGCCCAGAGGGGTGGACAAGAAGACCAGGAGCGTGATGGACAGCGTCCACCATGGAGACACACACACCGGCATCCTATGGGGAAGAACAGGACAGCATTAGCAACACCAAACGGTATATGTCAATACATTTTTACATTTATGCATTTAGCAGACGCTTTTATCCAAAGCGACTTACAAAAGAGGGATAACAATCAAGCTGCAACACAATACAAGTAAAAGCCTACTGGGAGTGTCATTTGCTAATAGGAGAGCAAGTGCAAGAGTTTAGAAGTGCTTGATCAGTGTATTCCAAGTAATTTAAGGAACTAGGACAAGAGATACTATTGGAAGAGCTGGGTCTTCAAGAGTCTCTTGAAAGTAGATAGAGTGCATGTTGTTCTAATAGTCTTGGGAAGACTATTCCACCAATTAGGAACAATGGATGAGAAGAGCCTTGATTGACCTATTCGGGGTGTTGGTCGTTCTAAAGGCCCATTCATACTCAACGTTTGTCCTTACGTCTGAAATTCTACGTACGTATTTTATGTTTGCAAGTGCTAAACCCCGCCCCCTCCCCATTATTCCTAATGAATTTCATCCGTTTCGTCCGTAATCGTAAGCTCCCCATTTTCGTGTCAAACTCCGGACGAAATTGACGTAAAATTCGTGTGAAACACTCCACTACGTATCCGTACTTTACGTTGAGTATGAATGGGCCTTAAGCAGCGATCCTTGGTTGAGTGGAGTGATTGGAGGTTAGCATATAGTTTGATGTTCAATACATTTATAAATGCTTCAGTAGCAGGTGCTGGGTCTTCTTGAAGAGACTGTGACCAGGTCTGTCAAATCGCCAGTCTTTGTTTGATACCTGTCATGTCATTTAAGGCGAGCTTCGCCAAAAACAATGGCCTTTTGAAATGGTGTTTACATGTTGTTCGTTCCTCCGATTGGCCATAGGCTAACCTGTTGCGTGCAGATGTAGTTTGAAAGATAACAGCCTTATTCCGCCCACGATTGAGTTCAGTCTATCTCTCGATGCCAGACTATACATTTCAATGATATTGGATGGCCTGCCAGGCTAATATCACCCAGGATTCATTGGGATTGATAAATTATACATTCCAGATTAAAATGTGACCCTTCGCAAGTTCATCCGTGCTTTCTAGCCGTATATCGCACTTGAGATATCAGTAGGAGCATCCAACATTTGCTTTTGGTTAGCAGGCAGGATAGGTCACGTGACTAAGTTGGAGCTTTCTATTTGAATTACAAAGTGATTTGTACCTTCTCAGCCCACTCAACTGACGATACATTTTGATAGCGGCTTGCTCCATTGACTTTGCAATTCTACAGGGAGGATTCCCGGCAGAAACACTTTATAACTGCTTTGTTTGGTTCTTAGCTTACTGGATGGCCCCACTGGACTTGTATAGGATGTCTTTACTGTAAGGTAGTGCCTTCCAGGCAGCGCTGCCTTTGCCGTTTAAGGCAAAATGTTAGGTTGTGATGTCCTATATACATCTTAGTTGTATGTCTTAATTTTAACTGCACATTTGGAGCTTGAGAAATGCAATTTCAGTCTGTGTGCAATGTACTGTTGCAGTGCTTGATTGACAATAAAGTTCGCTTTGACTTTGACCCATTGGGCCATCAGAGTGGACTCCTCTACTCTTAAGATATCTGTCATCACACTCTATAAAACTTGTGTCTGTTAAAATGGTGCACAAACATCGGGCCGACTTCAGAGACCTGACCACTGTAGTATAGACCAGGGTCTCTACACTCTATATATATACTCTACTTGTGTGTGTT
>JAODXP020002487.1:10000-15000 GCA_027497455.2 Sardinella longiceps | reverse complement strand
TGAAAGACTCAGAGTCAGTGAGAATAAAGCAGGGACTTTGGAGACCAGACTGATAGCCAGTGAGAGGACAGTGGAAGAACAGAGAGTTGTTATTAAGGAGCTGAAGGAGAAACAGGAGGAGCAAGCAGCAGCTCTGTCAGCAGTAGGAGGCAGTGTGAAACTCACAGGGAGTCAGGTGGAGGAGCTGAGGAGGGAGAGAGAGGAGAGCAGGGTGTCTTTCTCTGTCTCACACCTGGGGTCTGGTGGTGGGCACACAGGACCCTCTTCTGCTGCGACTCCCCTGGTCTACAAATACATATTCACGAATATGGGAAATGCTTACAACCCTGACACAGGTAGGCCTACTAGAATATTGTTATTGATGATGTCATGTATGTTGTTGTTGATGGCAATGCCATAGTTTTTCATAGCTCTCCTGGTAAAAGTAAAAAAAGTAAAAAAGTAAGACATAGTCTAGACACACATGCACTATATATGCATTACAATCTCTCATTTTTCTCTATTGTGAATGTATCTATTACAGGAGTCTTTACCGCGCCCATCAAAGGGGTCTATCACTTTCTTATGATTGTTTATGGAGGTGCTGGATCTACACCCACAGGAGCGTCTCTTCATAAAAATGGCGAGCATGTTGCTGTAGCTTATAGTCAGCAGGCAAACGCCAGTGCATCTGCCTCTAATGGGGTCTCTCTGCTGCTCGAGGTGGGAGATGAAGTCAATGTGAAGCTGTGGCGCAATTCACGGATATTTGATGATCAAAACCACCACGTCACCTTCTCTGGCCACCTGCTTTTCAGGCTTTGAGGAGTCAGTCATCAAGGCGAGACACTAGCTGAATAGGGTTAATTTTTTATCTAATATCTCACAATTAAATTGTGTTTAGTGTGTTTAGAGTTTTTTTTCTTTCTTCTTCTTCTACAATTTTATGCAATGTTTAAATATGCTTTATCTAAGCAAATATCCCCCACTTTCTTGTCTTTCTAGACAAAAAAACATATATACTTTATAAAGTCAGTAATTCTGTCAGTATAAAGTCGGTAATTCTGTTTACAATATTAGACACAAATACATTAACAGTTTTTTTTTTTTTTTTTTTTTTTTTTTTTAGATAAAATATGAATGTTACAAGCTTTCAGAATATGAAAATATAAATGGAAAGTTTGGTGTTGACCTAGCCTGGCTTTGGCCATTCCCTTGGTCCATGCTTTAGCTTCATACAATTTGATATAGGAAAATTTTGTGAAACTGATTTTGAAATCCACTGACCTAAGCTGACAATGTTAAGTGATTTGCCCTAATCTACAAGAGAACATATTAATAAATAAATAAATGAATGAATGAATGAATGAATGAATGAATGAATGAATGAATGAATAAATAAATAAATAAATAAATCTAAAATGTCTAATTGGCAAGTTCACCAGTGCATAATAGACAGCAAAGTTGGACATACAGTATTAATTGTTTTTTGGGCTTTTGGACATTTTCATGTTATTGGGAGTTGTATTACTTCATGTTGTGTCTACCTATAAACACAAATATCGAAAATAAAACACTCAAATCAAGTAATGACTTCATATTTCTTTCTTTCTGAATAAAATTAAGAGATGAAATGAGTTTGTTCTGATTTAGATTAGTTCTTTTGATCTGATGATGTAATGTTTATGAGAGTTTCAAAGAAACCCTATTTTCATGATCAGTAGCCGAGTGCTTGGCCACCAGCAAGTTTGTTTGGGGGCAAAATTGAGGTTGGTTTGGTGGCGTTGTTAGGACATTGTGGTTGAACTTCCGGTACTTTATTAACTATGGGTGTGTTTTGGTTACCTCACTCACGTCAGATGATGCGCTACGTAACTTTAAGGCACTTCCGCGCAACGATCTGATGTTGAAGCCCTTCAGAGCGATTTCAAGCCCAATATTTTCTAACCGAACCAATCAGGGCTGCTGGCTGCTGTAGAGGGTGTGACGTAGCGAAGAAGCAACCGTTTTGAATCCAACCAATCCAACAAACGTAACCAGCGTCATCGGTTGGTTTCGATGTGATTGGCTGAAGTGTACGTCAATTAAATTGATGGACAAGCCGTTTGTCCAGTTAGATTCAAGGATTTCTGGCTCCTGAAATAAATCGTCTATCGTTGATCATCAGATGTTCGCGCGTTAACACTACATCTGACGTGAGTGAGATAAGTGTTTTGGGTGTAACACTGAATTAACCAATGAGAAACCCATCCATTGCCTTTAAGAGCCAATAATGCACAAAGCGTGGTGGACTAACCCCGCCCTCTCCCCCAACCGTCTTATCAGTGATTGGCTGGAACATGTTTTGTTATATTTTGGTGCACAGTCTGTGCCCATAGAATTTATCATTATAGCCCCTGTGTTGTCTTGTCTCAAAGTATAATGGCAAATATGGGAGTAATCATTAAACTCTCTCATTCCTGCATACTGTGCAATGTATGTCCTGAAACAGCCTCGCTGTGTGTGTGTGTGTGTGTGTGTGTGTGTGTGTGTGTGTGTGTGTGTGTGTGTGTGTGTGTGTGTTTGTGCGTGTGTGTGTGTGTGATTTTATGTGGGAAATAGGCTGGTGTGTGTCCCACCTGAAACAGCCTGATATATCACTATTTTGTGATACTGCACTTTACATTTGTCAAATCCACTAGAAAATGCTGAAGGCATTTCCTAAAGTTCAAAAGAGTAGCTGTGTGCACATCCCACCTTCAGGTCAGGTGCAGGACAAATGAAAATGTCTGCAACACTGATTAATATATGTGTGTGTGTGTGTGTGTGTGTGTGTGTGTGTGTGTGTGTGTGTGTGAGAGAGTGTGTGTGTGTGTGTGTGTGTGTGTGTGTGTGTGTGTGTGTGTGTGTGTGTATGTTTATGTTTTTGTCTCTAGCCAATGAGCATACCAAAGCAAATCCATAGCAACCTACATAAGTTGCATGCCAATAAAGTATTGAATCTTGAATCTTGATCTTGAATCTTTTACCACCTCTCTAGAAACCATGGCAACTACATTATTGGCACGTCCTGTTGTGATGTGAGGTGACATGGCTTGGAGTGTGTGTGTGTGTGTGTGTGTAGGAATGGTGTTTTGCTCATTCATAGACTACCAAAACAGACGAGATTAGGCCTATATTTAGCGAGTCACAGCTGAGGTTTGACCTTAACCAGGAGGCTAAGAATGTCCCTGGCTTTATTGTGAAACTATTGCTTCACAGAAAATGCTAATAATTAGCAAAGTTATTACATTTCAGTCTAACCCTGTGCTGCCTTAAGGCTGGGTTATACTCCTTTTTCAGCCTATCGCCGACAGGCCGGCGCAGTGAGTACCCGACGAACAAGGAAGTAGCTTTTCGTTCTCGAGCGACGAGAGTACAGAGCAGGCGGCTCGAGAGGACCAATCACAGCGACTCCTGCTGCCGTTTACTGCGTCACTGTCTGCGGCCAGTCACATTTTCAGGGGTGCACACGCAGTCACTGCGGAGGGGGGGGGGGGGGGGATAACTGAGTGGCTCACTGCATTATCGCGCAGTTACGTTTGTTCCTGACTATAAATCAGCCATTATATGACACACACACACACACACACACACACACACACACACACACACACTCGCTCTCTTTCTCTCAGTATGAGAGAATCAGAAGACCAGTTTCACATACCACACACATACACACACACACTCTCTCTCTTTCTCTCTCTCTCTCTCTCTCTCTCTCTCTCTCTCTCTCTCTCTCTCTCTCTCTCTCTTTCTCGCAACATGAGAGAACCAGAAGACCAGAGTTTCTCTCAGTGCAGTTTTCCATGGCAACCGGTAACTAAGCATGACTGCCACCTTGACAGCAGGAAGAAACGGCTAATTAACACTTTGAATGCCAGAAACGTAATATGCCGTTATTACTTGTCATGCGTTGAGTGCCAAAAACGTAATGTTACGTTTTTGCCTTTTTTTTTAATTTACGAAAATAGAAACCCTCACACAGGTTATATATGATTTTTGGAACTCTGTGATAAATAGAACTGAAATAAATTACGATCGGAAACTCATAAAAACTCACGATCTGCACATTTTGTCTGGACATTTTCACATCACAAGGCAGCATTTGATTACTATTGCAGCATTCGTGTCAAATAATGCACGTCATGTCATGTTGTCCTTTCGCGGGTTCGTCACTAGGTGGCAGTCTCACCACAGGCATGATTCGGCTTGTGTCACTCCTCGAAACTTGACAGAGAACACGCCATCATAATCATAAAAGAAGCGATATCTCCTTTTCTAGAAAAAAACAAGGATTTTGATGAAAACTACCCACTGTTTAGCTTGGGATTTCTCAGGAACGGAGGCATGTAGAAATAAACGGTTTTCACCCACTGAGAGCTCAGAGTCTTACCTTTCAAATGACCCATAGTATGTGTCCATAGCTATAACACAGAATACGCTGTGGCTCTATAAAAATAGGCAACAGTGGCCTGGATTGCTGGCACTCTGGGCCAAAGCTTGTTAAAAACACCTGGCATTCAAACTGTTAATAAACTGCCAGCTCCAGTCAGACTGAAGTCTGACAGTGTTAGCCTATAGAAGCCAAGGGCTTGCTATCTTTACCAAGCTAATGTAGCCAGTGGAGGTCCACACCGCACAGATCTCGAACCCGCCACCCCGCAAACTACAAACTCCAGTCATGGGAGTCGGATGCTCTAACTACTGAGCCAAAAGCCCAGGCTTCTAACTCAGCAGTTAGAAACACCCAAGGAATTGGGTTGTGAGTATTTACACGTACTGCTGCCAAGCTAGCCAAGCTAGCTGGCATCCGTTACACTAATGTTAACCTATAGAAGCCAAGGGCTTAGCTTACTATCTTTGCCATTTTAGCTTATATAGGCCTACTGTGGGCCTAAACCAGGGGCTCGCTAACCATGTTAGCCAATAACCAGGGGCTCGCTAATATGTTAGCCGATATAAACCAGGGGCTAACAATGTCGCTAACCATCTCTGTCTTG
>JAODXP020002487.1:0-5000 GCA_027497455.2 Sardinella longiceps | reverse complement strand
ATAGCGCAGGGGTCAACTAAGCAGCTAAGGCCAGGGGGTCAATTGTGGCCTTCTGCCATGCGGCCCGCTATGTTTATGTTTTTTAAAAAGGTAGTATTCCATGATCTTTGCTATTTTAAGTTCACTTGCCATTGGTCAAAAATGGTTGTTTTCAGCGTATGGCTCACAAGCAAAAAAGTTTCGCCATTCCTGTGACAGCAGTTCCTCAAGCTTAGACCTCAGCCGTATTGATCACTTACAGTAATCGGCTAACTCTGACTGCCCCCTCTGGTACAGTGCATCATCGCCTAATGCATAAATAGAGCAACAGGGCCAAATGGAGCCACATTTTGTGGACAATGTCGCCCCCTAGGGTGAGGCACTGGTAGAGCACTAACATATAGGGGGGTCGGCAACCTTTTCTTTCCAAAGGGCCATTTTTGGTCAGAAATAGGGTGTCAGTTGTCTGGAGCTGCAAAAAAAAACAACAAAAAAAGCAAATGACTCTTTAACTCCTAATAAACATGTTTAACACAGGTGTGTTCATTTATTGTGTGCTCAAGATCTCTCTTGTTGTAGACCTATCTTAACATATTAATATAGCCTGGCCAATATTTTGAGAATTTCGAAAATTGTAATTGCAAAATGCTGAATTACCGCTGAAATAAAGAGACCTAGCACTTCCTCTCGAGTTCTTGATAGCCAGCTGAAAAATGGCAATTGCTAATGCAAATACAAAAAGTCATTGAATGAAAATGAAAAAAAAGACAAAACACTTGAACTTCGTAGAAAGAAAGAAATGTTCGGTCAGTTGTAGATCGGTTGTACTGTAGGCCAGACATATAATAGCAAACTTTCCAATATCATGAGCCATCATCAATGAGACAATTTTCCCTGCAGTACCACAGAACCACAGGGGTGGCGCTAAAGGCCCACAGGTTGCCTACCCCTGGCTCAACCCATAGTGTTGTTGGTTGAGGCTGCAGAAATCCGTCAGTTAGAAAATGAACATAAAAGTACTGGAAGGCACGGCCACAAACTAGTTGTGTAAACTAGCCCACTAAGATGACCAGTTGCTAAGTCTAACTAATGGGGGCAAGTTCACTCCATTTCAGTTTAACTTTAGTGCTTTTTAAACAGAAAAATTTGTATCTTTTAATATGAAAACTAATTGTTTGATTCATTGTGTGTGATATAGATGTTTTGCTGTGTTTAGAAAGTGTTTGAAGTATAGGTTAATGGTTGTTAGCCACTGAAGAACAGACACACTTTCTAAAAGGCAGCCAGCTTTCATCAACAAAACTGCCTATTATTTGGCTAGCAGACATTAAAATCATTGAAGTTCTATGG
Source organism: Sardinella longiceps (assembly GCA_027497455.2). Taxonomy (NCBI): domain Eukaryota; kingdom Metazoa; phylum Chordata; class Actinopteri; order Clupeiformes; family Clupeidae; genus Sardinella; species Sardinella longiceps. The sequence continues at coordinate 3,671 of JAODXP020002487.1, read as the reverse complement.
TTAACTGGAAAACAAAACTCTGTCAGCAAAACAAAACTTCTTGCTCCCACATCAGATGGCATTCATGGGTTCTGCCGCTCAATGGTGTTTGTTGCCCCCAACGGCATCTTCCAGGCAGCACACTAAAGGCACAACCCTTACCCTATTCCTAACCCTAACCCTATTCCTAACCCTAACCCTATTCCTAACCCTTACCCTATTCCTAACCCTAACCCTATTCCTAACCCTAACCCCCTCAACCCTCATCCTAATCCTAAAGTGGAGAAGTGAGTGGAGTAGCGCCTTGAAGGCAGCGCTGCCTGGAAGGCACCGTTGAGGGCAAAAAATAACAAAGACCGGTTTTGCCCCAGTGGGAAACTCTGTTTCTCATACTGTAGCTCTGAATGCATCAAGAAAACTTTGAGTTAAGTTCATGTCCTGGCGTGGGATGTACATTACTATTTATGATTTTACAGAATAATAATAATAATAATAAGTAGTTAATATTAACAATTGAATTGTGGTCATTATTAAGATGAGGTAGGCTATTACTGAGGTCTTATATAACTTTATGTAAGAGTTGGCTAATTTTTTTTGCATGTTCTATTTTTGCAACATCTGCTAGACATGAAACTTCCCCCGAGGATGAAAGGGGAACTGAAGCATACCAATACATGGATTAAAGCAAAACTTTTCATTTGACTTTCTTCATTCTTTCATTTTTTTCTTAGGGGGATAGGTTTATATTTATGTATTTAATTTATATAATAAATAATTTTATATTTTTTTGTAATAAGTTAATAACCTAATGAGGTAGTAGAAAATGTTACTCTGAATCTGAACTTGTAAAAGAATTGGAAAATTACTACCTCAAACGGTAGAAGGCATCTTATATATAAAAAAAAAAATGATAGGTTCATAATTTTTTGATGAGGGGCAACAACAGTTTTTGCTCAGTTCATCAATTCTGATGAGAGGCAATTGACGGAAATCCTTGACTAATAAAAACAACATCCCCCTCCTATTTGGAACATTAGTCATAGTGGATTTGACCTTTGACATTTACCCTGATGGAATCAGAATCCGAAGGGCATCTAGCCACCATTGTTTGGTCCCCCGTATTTCCCCGTCAGTCAAATTGGCAACACCCAGCCCTGTCCAACTCAAACACACACACACACACACACACACACACAGACGATGGGAAGATGAAGATAAATCTAGCCACCATTGTTTGGCTGGTTCCAGTTGCTGGTCCCCCGTATTTCAGTCAGTCAAAGTGGCGACACCCAGCCCTGTCCAACTCCAACACACACACACACACACACACACACACACACACACACACGCAGACAGAGGATGGGAAGATGAAGAGAAATCTTGCCACCATTGTTTGTCCTAGCACTGATCCCTCCGCCATCCGACTCCAACACAAACACACACACACACACACACACACACACACACAGAGACAGACAGACAGACACAGGATGGGAATGTGAAGAAAAACAGTCATGCTCAGCATGTATTTAAAAACAAACAGAAAGCTTTATTAATATCTCTGGTCATTCAAAGAAAAATATAAAGTTCAGAGGATCCATGTACATTTCCACAGCATAGTATTTGCTTCAAACAAACAGAAACAAACCCTACTTGTACAAAACCATCCCTGCACTAAGCAGCAACCCAAACCCAACAGATTTGTCTTCTTCTGTTCCCCTCTGGCGGCCGTTCCCCAAAAGGCAGAGTTGCTAACCAGTTAGCAACATAGCTAGTTAGCAATCGGAAATTGCATTGGCAAACAAACAAAGTTGCTAACTTAGTTAGCTAACTGACTTACCGAACTTAACCAAGTTAGCAACTTTGTTGGTTGCAATGCAGTTTCCCATTGCCAACTAATTAAGTTGCTAACATAGTTAGCTAACTAACATAGCTAACCGAGCTAACTTAGTCAGCAACTATGCTTTTGGGAGGCGGACGCCTATCTAGTAGTCTGTGCAAAAAGGAAGAATGCATACTGAATGAACACACTGTGTTTGCTACATTAAGGCAAAATTCCTACATATCATACTTTTAGGAAACTTCTTCATAAAGTGACGGTGTAATTGTAATTGTATAGAATCTTTCACGTTTCGATAAGAATTACAATAGTGATAATAGCAACCATAATAAAACACTAAAGCTTTTCCAACAACAGTTGGCTGCACTGCACACTGGGAGAAACAAAAAAATAACCAATAAAAAAAACAACTGGCCTAGGAGACCCTGGACTCTAGTCCAATCAGAATCCTACAAGAGCATGGCCCTCTGGCCCTCTAACCAATCAAAGAGCTCTAAAAAGTCTGGAGCCCTGCAGTGGAACTCATAGACCCCTCCCTCTGTCACGCCCACCTACCCATAATGCCTCAGTGCAGTGCAGGGCCTAACCTCATAAACCTGTCTGTCAGTAGACGATACAAACATCGACGCATCGGCAAGCATTTCACTTCAAATAAACAACGTACGGAATTTGGAAACAATATTAGAAAATAGAATAGATATATATATATATGTATGTATATTTATAGAATTAAAATTCAGATAAATAAAACTAGCATCCTCTCTTTTTAAAATAAAAGTAAAAGATTTGTTCTCATTCTTCTCATACAAAAAAGTGTGAGGCCTGGAGCCAAAAATAGCAGTTAATAATAATAATAATAATAATAATAATAATAATTAAATAGAATCTTCACACTGAGGTGGTGGAGAGACAAGAACACACACACGGGAGTGGAGTAGTCATCAGAGTAGTCATCAGTTCAACTGATCCCGACAGATAAAAGAGCCACGATGCATCAGTGATTAAAAGAGAGAGACGGCCGGAGTTCTGATTGCCCAGGTGGGACATTGGGGGAGAAATGGCGCCCCTGGTGGACAGTGGAGGAGTGTGACCCCCAAAGGTCAACAGCACACGACCCAGCGCATGTCTGCTGCACCTACTGCTGTGTGTGTGTGTGTGTGTGTGTGTGTGTGTGTGTGTGAGTGTGGCTACTTGGGCAGTCAGCCTGTGGGCTGTGTGTGTGTGTGTGTGTGTGTGTGTGTGAGTGAGAGAGTGGTGGTTGAGTGGTGTTTATTGCTGATGAATGGTGTAGAACTAGTCCTTGGTATGGCTGGTGTGTGTGTGTGTGTGTGTGTGTGTGTGTGTGTGTGTGTGTGTGTGTGTGTGTGTGTGTGTGTGTGTGTGTGTGTATAGAGCAGGTCCTTGGTATAGCAGTGTTGTGATTCGCTTCAGCAGGCGTGGCAGAGTTTGTCTGTGTCTGTGGTGTAATCTCGTTTGGGGCTGCTGGGAGCGTGCACGTGGTGATGATGGTGAGCGTGAGCGTGCACGTGTCGGTGGATAGAGGCGGGGCTTCCGTTGCCATGGTCACCCAGGGTCAGGCTGAGGAGGCTGGTACAGGTGGGCAGGTAGACGTGCTGGACGTGTTCCACCTCCGAACGACACACCGGACACAGCTACAGGACAAACACACACACACACACACACACACACACACACACAGGTCAGAGCTTCTCATAATACAGAACGTAGAGCACAGAATAGAGAACATAAAACACATATGAAATCACAGAACAGGGAACATGCAGTAGAACAGACAAGGGAACGCTCAACAGGGTGAGTGAGTGTGTGTCTGTGTACGTGTGTGTGTGTGTGT
>JAODXP020002485.1:25000-28961 GCA_027497455.2 Sardinella longiceps | reverse complement strand
GTGTGTGACACTATCTCTGCTCTGTCCCATAGGTACAGAGGCTTCATTAAAGACTGCCTCAGTGTGTGTGTGTGTGTGTGTGTGTGTGTGTGTGTGTGTGTGTGTGTGTGTGTGTGTGTGTGTGTGTGTGTGTGTGACCTTATCTCTGCTCTGCCCCACAGGTATAGGGGTTTCATAAAAGACTGCCCCAGTGTGTGTGTGTGTGTGTGTGTGTGACAGTATCTCTGCTCTGCCCCACAGGTATAGGGGCTTCATTAAAGACTGCCCCAGTGGTCAGCTGGATGCTGCTGGCTTCCAGAAGATCTACAAGCAGTTCTTCCCTTTTGGGGATCCCACCAAGTTTGCCTCCTTTGTCTTCAACGTCTTTGATGAGAACAAGGTACAGCACACACACACACACACACACACACACACACACACACACACACACACACACACACACACACACACATGACCACTCTCACACATTTGCACGCACACACACACAAGAGCATGATGGATGTGTGTGTGTGTGTGTGTGTGTGTGTGTGTGTGTGTGTGTGTGTGTGTGTGTGTGTGTGTGTGTGTGTGCGCATGTGGACATTTGAGCAATCAGTGTGTATTAGGGCTTTTCCACTCAATAGAAACTACTCGACTCGGTCCTTTTCCATTCATAAAAAAAAATACCAGCTTGGCCTGAATGACGTTAGTGGGACTTCACTTTTTCTGCGACATAAATTAGCAGAGAATTAGCACCGGTGAATTAGCACCGACAGCTAACCCATTGGGGCAGAATTTTAAACTGTTTTTAACATCATAACATGCTCAAAATCTCACCCCAAAAGCTGTGCAACCTCAGTGAACAACTTACAACGCAGAACTGAAGAGTGTATGACTTAAAATGACTAAAATAGTGGTTAAAGCAGCAACATACCTGTTTGCTTACATCCTGGCTTCCGCTAATCAAAGTCAATTCTGTTTTACTCCCTCAATGGCAGAGACGAAAACTTGAATTTTGCAGACGTGAACCATATTCTTCCTTTTTGTGTTCAAACATTACTAACCATGTTACAATAGCTGTAATGAGTCAGCACAAAAGAGTTATCTCATCTGTTCATGATATGTTCTTACTCAAGTTTTCGTCTCTGCCATTGAGGGAGTAAAGTAACAGAAGCCAGGATGTACACAAACAGGTATGTTGCCGCTTTCACGACCACACTTTGAACCACTTTTTTAGTAATTTGAGGTCATACACACTACCGTTCTGCGTTATAAGGTGTTCACTGATGTTGCACAGCTTTTGGGGTGAGATTTGGAGCATGTTACGATGTTAAAAGCACAGTAAAATTCTGCCCCAATGGATAAGTGGTCAGTGCTAATTCTCTGGCCAAGGAAATGTTGTGAGTTGGACCCAAATTTCTCACGTCTTCGGTACTGACAAGTCTCGAGCAGCTTGAGAAATAGTCTTCCTCCGGCTCTCCATTCTCCTCTTTACCTGGCTGGTTCTAGTAGTAAAACACTGGTAAAATAGACGCTCAGCAGAGTCACGTGTTTGACTTCAGTCGATCACCCAATCAGTGGCCAGCAGCCACAAAATAGTACCTACTCAGCACAGGTACAATCCCCAGTCGAAAAGGTCTGAAAGTGAGTAGAGTAGAGATGAGTAGAGTAGAGTAGAGATGAGTAGAGTAGAGTAGAGTAGAGATGAGTAGAGATGAGTAGAGTAGAGTAGAGTAGAGATGAGTAGAGTAGAGATGAGTAGAGATGAGTAGAGTAGAGTAGAGTAGAGATGAGTAGAGATGAGATGAGTAGGAGATGAGTAGAGTAGAGTAGAGTAGAGATGAGTAGAGATGAGTAGAGATGAGTAGAGTAGAGATGAGTAGAGTAGAGTAGAGTAGAGATGAGTAGAGATGAGTAGAGTAGAGTAGAGTAGAGATGAGTAGAGATGAGTAGAGTAGGGTAGAGTAGAGATGAGTAGAGATGAGTAGAGTAGAGTAGAGATGAGTAGAGATGAGATGAGTAGAGTAGTGTGAGAGCAGAGTGGTGGAGTAGAGATGAGTAGATTAGAGATGAGTAGAGTAGGTAGTGTAGAGATGAGTAGAGTAGAGATGAGTAGAGTAGAGTAGTGTAGAGATGAGTAGAGTAGGGGTAAAGATGAGTAGAGTAGTGTATAGATGAGTAGAGTAGAGTAGAGATGAGTAGAGTAGGGATGAGTAGAGTATAGATGAGTACTGTATGTACTTTAAGGGTCCAGTGGAAAAGGGTGAATAAAGGACTTTAAAGGCCAGTGATGAGCAGAGCCTCAGGCAGAACACTCACTGCACATTACTACACTGAGAGAGACAGAGGCAGAGTGTGTGTGTGTGTGTGTGTGTGTGTGAGACTGAAAGACTGTTTTAGTCATTAATTATTCACTAAAGAGGCTGTTATCTGATTGATCAATGGATGAGATTAAGATTGTCCCCGAGGGACTCTCTCTCTTCTCTCTGTCAGACACACACACACACACTCACACACACACACACACACACACACACACACACACTCACACACGTCTACTTATTTATGACTAGTTCCAACTAGCTGCCCTGTCATTACTTGTCAAAGTCAAACCTGTCTCCTCCTCTCTCCTCCTCTCTTCTCCTCCCTCGTCCTCCCCCTCCTCCTCTCTCTCCTCCTCTCTTCTCCTCCCTCCTCCTCCCCCTTCTCCTCCTCTCTGGAGAAGAGTGTTGGTAGGGCTACCTGTTGCTAAGCTAACAGAGATGGGTTTGGTGGTGGTAGAGGTATGGCGTGCTAAGCTAACAGAAACTGGTGTGGTGTTGGTAGGGCTACCTGTTGCTAAGCTAACAGAGATGGGTTTGGTGGTGGTAGAGGTATGGCGTGCTAAGCTAATAGAAACTGGTGTGGTGTTGGTAGGGCTACCTGTTGCTAAGCTAACAGAAATGGGTTTGGTGGTGGTAGAGGTATGGCGTGCTAAGCTAATAGAAACTGGTGTGGTGTTGGTAGGGCTACCTGTTGCTAAGCTAACAGAAACTGGTGTGGTGTTGGTAGGGTTACCTGTTGCTAAGCTAACAGAGATGGGTTTGGTGGTGGTAGAGGTATGGCATGCTAAGCTAATAGAAACTGGTGTGGTGTTGGTAGGGCTACCTGTTGCTAAGCTAACTGAAATGGGTTTGATGGTGGTAGAGGTATGGCGTGCTAAGCTAACAGAAACTGGTGTGATGTTGGTAAGGTTACCTGTTGCTAAGCTAACTGAAATGGGTTTGGTGGTGGTAGAGGTATGGCATGCTAAGCTAATAGAAACTGGTGTGGTGTTGGTAGGGCTACCTGTTGCTAAGCTAACAGAGATGGGTTTGGTGGTGGTAGAGGTATGGCGTGCTAAGCTAACGGTCATTGAGCTACATTTTGATGGCATCAGTGTGAATGGAATTATCAGGACATTGGAAGCGTCCCATAGGGTTAGAAGGTTTGATGTGTCCCATAGCTGCTATCTGAGGTGCTGTGTCCAGTGGGCTGTGTGTCCCATAGCTGCTATCTGAGGTGCTGTGTCCAGTGGGCTGTGTGTCCCATAGCTGCTATCTGAGGTGCTGTGTCCAGTGGTCTGTGTGTCCCATAGCTGCTATCTGAGGTGCTGTGTCCAGTGGGCTGTGTGTCCCATAGCTGCTATCTGAGGTGCTGTGTCCAGTGGGCTGTGTGTCCCATAGCTGCTATCTGAGGTGCTGTGTCCAGTGGGCTGTGTGTCCCATAGCTGCTATCTGAGATGCTGTGTCCAGTGGTCTGTGTGTCCCATTCGCCTTATTCACCCGGAACGTTCTAAAGACGTTGAGGGGTACACTTCAGGGGTACACTCGGCTACACCGTTGCTACACAGCCAGCTGTCATGGCGCCTCACTGTTGTGTGCCGAAATGCACATCCTCAAAGAGGAAAAAATCATACTGTGGGCAGACTTTCCACCGTTTCCCAAAAGAGCGGGCACTTCGT
>JAODXP020002485.1:17500-20000 GCA_027497455.2 Sardinella longiceps | reverse complement strand
ATTACACTGCACCAGATTACACTGCACCAGATTATACAAGACTGGACTGGACGGGATTACACTGCACCAGATTATACAAAACAAGACTAGATTGGACTGGATTACACTGCACCAGATTATACAAGACTAGACTGGATTACACTGCACCAGATTACACTGCACCAGATTATACAAGACTGGACTGGACGGGATTACACCATACTGGACTGGATTACACTGAACAGGTTAAAGGAAAATACCGGAGTAAATTTAAGCATAGCCCTGCTGAACGAGCCCTCTAACAGCAATATATTTCGCATGAAATGAAAGAATTTCGAACAGCATAGACCTAACGCAAACGCGAAACACTTTACATTGAGTCAGTGTAACCTCAGGTCTTACTTTCGGTTTCCAAGTCAGGTCCCATTGATTCAGTGTAAAGTGCCTGTTCGCTTCTGTGTTTGCGTTCGGTCTGTGCTGTACCAAATTATTTTGTTCCACTCGCTAACTAGCGCATTTAGCAAGCTCTTTCAACAGGGCTATGCTTGAATTCACTCCGGTACTCTCCTTTAAACTAGACTAGACTAATTTAGACTGGACTTTACTAGACTAAATCAGACTAAACGAAACTGGACTGGATTCAATGGAGTGGACTCTGGGGAAGCATCAGAAGTACATACTGTATATACTACTGTAAAGCACCCATACTACACCATGACCTGTGTATACTACACCATGCATACTACACACATGACCTGACCTGTGCATACTGCACCAATGCCTCCTCTTCTCACATGACCTGTTCATACTCAGTAGAGTATACTTCATACTCAGTAGAGTATATCGTATGATTTGTTTTCAGACCCTCTGAGCATACTTTACCTATGAACTATTGACTCACAGAGCATACTCAAACCTGTCTATACTCCGCTAAGCATACTTTGTGTATGACTAGTAGTCTATACTACTTTCTCACACCCTGTTCCAGTCATGACTGCTCTTGCACTACATGCTTGATGGGCTTACTTTTTTTACTGCACACACACACACACACACACACACCATGTAGTTCTCTCTCTCTCTCTCTCTCTCTCTCTCTCTCTCTCTCTCTCTCTCACACACACACACACACACACACACGCACAAGCACAAGCACACTACAGTGTACATGCTTGATGGGCTCATACATTTCACTCTGGAAAATTGTATGTGTGTGTGGGGGGTGAGGGTGTCTGCTGTTGAAGCCTGTATCTCTTTCTGCTTTCTGTTTATACACACACACACACCCTGCAGCCCTCTTCCACACACACACACACACACACACACACACATATACACATACACGTTGTAGCTATACTGTGTACTATGAGAAACAAACAGCCTGTTGTGTGTGTGTGTGTGTGTGTGTGTGTGTGTGTGTGTGTGTGTGTGTGTGTGTGTGTGTGTTCTCTCTGTCTTCATAAAAGCCCTTGACATTCACACGCCTGAGTTGCACTCTTGTCTTTGTGTCTCTTTCCTGTGTGTCGTCCATTTGGTAAACAAAGCCTGGGGAGCACAGAGCCGTTACAGCGTTTACTCACAGCTGTGTGTGTGTATGTGTGTGTGTGTGTGTGTGTGTGTGTGTGTGTGTGTGTGTGTGTGTGTGTGTGTGTGTGTGTGTGTGTGTAGTGTGTGTGTGTGTGTGTGTGTAGAGAGTGTGTGTGTGTGTGGCCAGCACTCCCAGGCTCTCAGTATGGTGAGAGACAGCTCTGCTAGCCTAATGTTCCTGCAATGACCCTCATAAACGCTGAGCTATACCCCCTTCCTCCTCCTCACTATTTACAAGGCACACACACCTACGTTAAAGGCGCGTCCTCAACCCACACCTACGTTAAAGGCGCGTCCTCAACACACACCTACGTTAAAGGCACGTCCTCAACACACACCTACGTTAAAGGCACGTCCTCAACACACACCTACGTTAAAGGCACGTCCTCAACCCACACCTACGTTAAAGGCACGTCCTCAACACACACCTACAGTACGTTAAAGGAACGTCCTCAACACACACCTACGTTAAAGGCACGTCCTCAACACACACCTACGTTAAAGGCACGTCCTCAACACACACCTACAGTACGTTAAAGGAACGTCCTCAACACACACCTACGTTAAAGGCACGTCCTCAACACACACCTACGTTAAAGGCACGTCCTCAACACACACCTACGTTAAAGGCACGTCCTCTCACACACACCTACGTTAAAGGCACGTCCTCAACCCACACCTACGTTAAAGGCACGTCCTCTACACACACCTACGTTAAAGGCGCGTCCTCAACCCACACCTACGTTAAAGGCACGTCCTCAACCCACACCTACATTAAAGGCACGTCCTCAATCCACACTTCACGTTAAAGGAACGTCCTCAACCCTGACCCACACCTACGTTAAAGGCACGTCCTCAATCCACACCTATGTTAAAGGAACGTCCTCAACCCCAACCCACACCTACGCTAAAGGCACGTCCTCAACCCACACCT